>JAUUEB010511087.1:0-10023 GCA_032362205.1 Clione limacina | reverse complement strand
ATCCTTGATTTTAAAAATCGTCCTTGAAAAGTCCCTATAAAGTCCTTGAAAATCCTTAAAAAAGTCATTAAATTTGGTCAGAGGTTTTGGGCAGGAACCCTGATAATAGAAACATACCTTTATTTTTATGTTTTATCTTCCACAGATCGTCATTCTCATGATACAGTTGACAAACAAAAGGAAGAGGAGAAAAAGTTCAAAGAATTGGGTGAAGCTTACAGTATCCTATCAGATCCTAAGAAAAAGGCACGCTATGACAGTGGCCAAGACTTAGAGGATGAGGGCGGTTTTGGTGGCTTTGGTAATGACCTTTTATCATACAATACCAGCTATTTTATTTTTCTTTGAATGAAGTCTAGGTTTTTAGACCTAAAATAATTTTATTGTGAATGAATGTGTCTTTTATTTTACAAGATTGCCTAAATTATACAGAACATTTTCTCTGAATCTACTTGGTAGGCTACACTACTGGATGTCTATTTATTCTTAAACTGAGTGTGAACATGTCAACAAGATTCTTCAATCGCTATTTGTTTCGAGCACTATGTAAAAATTAAATCAGAGCTTTTCATCTCTTTTATAAAACCAAAACTTTAAGAGCTCAGATGAGTTAATCTTGAGTAGTGAGTTATGCTCAAAGTGTCTTGCTATAATTCTGCTCAGATGGCAGAGTGGTTTAGGCCTCCTCTTCTAGAGCGGAAGTTTGAGTTATCAAATTATGGCCAGGTCATAAATAAGACTCAAAAAGATTGTATTTGGGCAGCTGTCCCCTGGCATTTGCAGATACTACTGGTCAGTATATTGTGACTGGGTAGCACGCAAAATTGTTGAGTAGTAATGTTGCTGATATAACATTCCATGTGTTGTTGGAGATGATAAAACACATAGCAAAATTTACAGTTAGAAGGCAAAATATAGGAGATATGTAATTGACACTTGTACTTCTGACTTATTTTTTAGTTATTTCAATTTTTCTGTGCGAGTAATTGAAATATGCATTAATTTATTGTGAATCAAATAAAGAAAAGTGTATTTTTGTCAACTTGGCCTTAGAACCTCTTGATAATGCCTTTCCTTGTTCTTTTATCCAAATAACCAAGTCTGTCTAAAAGGTTCACCCTCAATTAAAGGATTTTAAAACCACATGAAAAGTGGTCATCAAAATATTTCATTTAGCTATCAATTAACATTGTTTAGAATCTAGGCACTTTGTCCTTCAAACATTAAAAAAAGACAAGTTTCCTACATGGATAGTTATTTAAGCTTATCATGTTTATCTCCCATCTCAGGATATTCATACAATACACTAAATAGTCATTTAGAAAAAGAATTACCAAAACAAGCTTTTAATCCACGTACTAATGCTTGTATTTCAGGGGATTCTGTGGATCCAAACCAGATATTTCAAGCATTCTTTGGTGGAGGAAACATGGGTGGCTTCGGCTTTGGTGGACATCCAGGACAACAACAACATCATCATAGCCATGGTGGCCATAGCCATGGACAACAACAGCAGGGCTTTCCAGGATTTTCTTTTCAGTTTGGTTGATATCCCTCTCAGTCATATTACTTCTATGTCTGGAATAAAAGCATGTGAAATGATGACTGGTAGTGGCTCATTTGAATGCAGCTGCAGGTGATGATATTGATCTTACAATGTCAGTGAGCCAAGCAAGTTGCAGTGATTAGAAATAAACCATACATCACAGTAATCAGGGGATTGATCTCATTACAAGAAATCTTCATTCAGAAATACACATCTTCAACTTCATGGTAACAGGAGTTGAGCTCACTGTGAACTCCTTAATATTTTTTGGTACACCTATTGACGAGAGGTGTTCTTACTGAGATAACTTAAGTCACATTGCATATTGTGTGTTAAAGAGCTCTCGGTTAGGAGTATCAAATCAAAAAAATGTGTGTACAATTTATATACTCTGAGACCTCAATGGAAAACTAAATCAAAGTTGTTAGACAGCTCAAGTAACAAAAGAGATTTATTGGTTTTGCTCAAACTATTAAGGGCCATTGGTTTTCCTTTTTTAAATCTAGAAATATTTGCTTGAATTTGAAATGGTTGTGCAATTTTATTTTTCACTTTTAGCTGTGGTTATTATGTACCCCTCTGTTATGTGTGAGTTCATTGTGATAGCTATTGTCATCATCAGCCATTCTATTATGACCCAAGATAAGGTATTTCAAGAACTTATGTCTTTTTTTTAAAAGTTGTTTTATGGATTAACAAAAAATGCTACTTCATTGTTTTAAGAGATTAAAGAGTTATAAAAAGGATTTCAAAAATACAGTTGGGCATGTATTTCTCTGACAGACCAAACCTAAGTAAAAACTATCTGATTAGTGTTAACTAAGAAAAATTAGTAGATGTGGTACACTAAATTAAAGGTTTAAAGTAATTTGCAGGTGTAGAAAATCATAGTGAACGAAAGAGAGAGAGAGTAGATGTGGTCTTTAATTGCGACTAACTTATGTCTGAGAATAACATGCTCAACTGTTTTTAGCCATTTCTCTTAGGCAATAGTCGTATGTTTTGATGTTTGGTGCACTTTGATATTTTGAAAACTGCTATTTTTGAGTGATTTAAGTTGAATATATGCTGGGCATAGTGTCTTGATGTTCATGCTGTTTTGAAATAATGATTTTTTAATGTATTTTAAGGGGCTGATAACACATATTTTGACATATTTATTTTGTATTGGGAGCTGATGAGCAGTCAACATGGTATTGGGTTGTCACATGAGACACCTAATTTAGATTCAAATTTGTGATAATTTGTTGCAGTTAGTGTATGGCTACTTGATTAAGACAGCAAAGCCAGACTTCCCCAAGAAGAGCTAGGATTTCTATTACTTATATCATTTAGCACAGATAGTAAACAAAAAAAATTCAAAAGAATGTTTTGCATCAATCATATTTTATGATTGTTCCATTAGTATGACCACCAATATTTAACAAACAAACATTTCTCAAAAGAATGTTTACATCAATCATATTTAATTGTCCCATAAGTATGACCACCAATATTTAACAATTGTTCTTATTTATATTTTCTGCACTTTTATTCATTTCCCTGCTCCCAATTAATTGAAATATTACAAGATCATGACATTTTATAACGGGCCCATTTTATACCTCTAGTTCTAACCATTCCCTTAAAATAACAATTTTTTATACTCAGGAAGGTCAGTTGTATCAATAGTACAGTTCATGTCTTAAATGAGAACTACTAGATGACTAAGGTCTGAATTCTTCAGCCATGACCAACAAAGAACTTGAGACTGAAATCCAGATATATAAAAAGGTCTATGTGGCTTTATAGGGTTGTATGTGACTTGTTAGGATTTTTATGACTCGTTTTTTGACTTTGTATAGTGCCAGGACCACAGTATTATCCATTGTCATACACTTAATTATATCATTGACAGTTGATTTCTGAATGATTGGTTGATGCTGATATTCCCAGTGATGTGTGCTGTAAATAAAGTTAATTTAATAAAAACTACTTTTCCTTTGTTTTTTATTGGTATAATTAATCTGTCTTTGCAAATACTTGCTTACTTGGCTGTTGCATGCTCTCTGGGAATGATGCAGGTCATGCTCTGTCAAACATACACTTTTTTTAATCTCTTGTGTCGCCACTTATTCACAATAGACCAAATGCAGCGCTGGTGTAACCAAACTAAGATTTTTAAATAACTTATGCGACAGTCCAGGACTCACACACATAGATTAATGGCAGAGTGTTTAGGGGGCCTGCCTCTGGAGCAGAAGGTTGGGTGTTCAAATCTTGTCAAGGACATATGACTTTTGAAACTAGAAACGATGAGTACTTGTAGAGACTAAAACTACGATCACCAGAGACAAGTTATTTTCACCTTGAAGTACAGCGTTACTACTAGATTGGTCATTCTAGTAAACAGTCGCATTTTAAGAGTGGACCATTTAGAATTTGTATTATAACGTGTATTGGAAATGATTGATAACAAAATAAATAAACAACACATTGGTATCTAAGCTTAGAAGAGTAAGAAAAACCACAACTCAATCCAGGGAATCAGAGTGTGGAAAGGGAGCCGAAACGTTTTCAGCTGGAGCTGAAGTTTTATCTGCTGCTCCGGCTCCAGTTCTTTATATTAAAAAAAAAGAGACCAAAAGTGTGCTTGGGCTTTCGACCTGATGACATGACAGAAAAGGTATGTGTATCCCTAAGTTGTGTGGTATGTGAGTATAAAGTGTTTGCAATGTCTGGATTGGGTGGAAGGTAGATTTTTCTAAGGTCGTCCAGGGCTACGCACTCAAAGAGATGGTGGGCCACTCTCATCAGGGCAGGGGCAGAGAGGGCACTTTGCATTCTTCTTGACCCCGATTCTGTGGAGATGAGTATTCAGTGGTATGTGTTGGGAGCATAGACGAAAGATTGTGACTTGTTCAAATCTTTTCAGAGAGTGGATGCTGTCTTTAGGTTTTGGAGTATTCATATAAATGAAGATGGCTCTTCCTGTTTTCTTAGCTGCCCATCCTCTCCTCTTTCTTGTGAGACCTAATTAATTGTTTTGCTGTTTCTATGGATGTTGGCAATCTGTTTGTGGGCGTGTTGCTCCCAAGGGAGTAAGTTAAAAGTTAGTTATATCACTCCTGATGATTAGATTTATTTCCACCGGGTTGCTTCTTCATCTACAGGAGAATTTAAATAAAATGTCTTTATTTAATTTTACATTTTGCCTTTAACCATATCGTCATACTATTCTCAACTTAGACTTTGGGTTAGAATAGATAAACATACCTTGAGATACTGTTTTTGATGAGGTTAATTAAAAAAATTGATATACAAAGTAAAGAAATTTGGTTTCAAAATGTTTTCTCAGCTTTCAATTAGAAGTGGTAGGTGTACACAAAAATACCACATTTTCATCAACCAATTTTGCTTTAGTTGGTCTCAAATAAAAGGAGAGATGTTCCTCTATGTGATGGTAACATAAATCTTTCAATGGCTTTCAATGCAGCTTTTACACTGCCTAATTTGGAAAGTTGGTGAAAATAAGAACAATCTATGTCTGCTGCGGAGACGATAAGTTCTCTTTAGAAACTTAAAAAAAGGGTGAACAGTTGAAATGAAAATATATTTGATATTTGAACAAACTGGCATGTTACACTGACTACATATTCAACTTTCTCTTGGTTACATAGGGTGACTGCCGCAGATTTATCCCCCTCCACCGGAATCGCAGATTTTAAGTTTCGGAAATCCCCCGGGAATAATCAAATTTTTGGAAATCCCCCGGGAATCGTCAAATTTTCGAAAATCCCCAGGGAAAATTTATTATAGTTTGTTTTAAAGACAACAAAAATCTGTTTTCCATAGATTTATGACACTACCGCATGGAGAAACATCTCCCCTTTCATTTGAGACTAATTGTACCAAAATATGTTGATATTTGAGCAATATATGGTCTTTTTAGTACATCTACCACTAAAAATCTTCTTATTTTCGGAAATCCCTGGGATTCGTCGGTTTTAATGAGTTTTGATAACGGCAATCTTCCGTTTTCCATATGCCCATATGTTGTTAAACGCAATCTGGGTCAAAGTGAATTGAATTATTCCATAGATTGATGACACTATCGCATAGAGGAACATCTCCCTTTTCATTTGAAACCAACTTTTCAAAATCAGTTGATATTTGACCAAGATTTGGTCATTTGAGTACACCTAGCACTAAAAATTTGCTGATTTTTTGGAAATCCCCAACAATCCGTTTTCATGGGTTTTTAAGATGATTATCTTCTGTTTTTCATACATTTATGTTACCATCACATAGAGGACATCTTTCCTTTTATTTGAGACCAACTAAAGCAAAATTGGTTGATATTTGATGAAAATGTGGTATTTTTTGTACACCTACCACTAAAATCTGCTGATTTTTGGAAATCTCCCGGATTTTGTTTTCATGAGTTTTGAAGACAATAGTCTTTTGTTTTCCATAGATTTATGACAGTATGGCATAGAGGAACATCTCCTTTTTCATTTAAAACCAACTCTATCAAAATCAGTTGATATTTGACCAAGATATGGATATTTTAGTACACCTACCACTAAAAGAACTTTGAGAAAACGACAGTTGAAGATAAAAGACACATTTCAACATTTCCTTAGCAATAGGGTACTTCTAACTTTCATATGAAGCTGAAATTTGGTATACAATCCCATCTTATGGTAATAAATCAGCACAACGATTTCTTTCTTGATGCC
Organism: Clione limacina; assembly: GCA_032362205.1. NCBI lineage: Eukaryota > Metazoa > Mollusca > Gastropoda > Pteropoda > Clionidae > Clione > Clione limacina. The sequence goes on along the minus strand of JAUUEB010511087.1, from coordinate 3,756 downwards.
CCAAGGACATTTTCCTCCTCCCCAAATAAAATTATATGTTAGAATATAAAGTTTAGAGGCTCATATTATCAAACTATATAGTACATTTCTTAGATTACAACATTTTCTACAAATAATATAGTGCCCAACTTCATTTAAGTTCCTAAATTTCAGAGCTAGTACCCAAAATAGGGACCCCTGTCAAGGTCGGTATGCCCACCCCCCAACAAATATTCTTCTGATTTTCATATATAGCTCAAATATGTCACACAACCTTATCTTTAGGTAATTGTTCAGCACAATTATTTCTTTGTTGATGTTTCCAGGGACAGATGAGTTAGGGTGAGGGAATTTTCAAATTTCCCACGCATAAAATTTGAAGTTTGACTCACATAATAATTATATGGTCGGTTAACATCTTAGATAACAACATTTTCTACAAATAATAAAGGGCCCATCTTTCATATATAGCTGAAATTCTTTATTATTCTAGTAATTGATCTACACAACTATTTCCAGGGACAGATGAGTAAGGAAAGATTTTAAATTTTGGCGCCCTAATAGAGTTGTAAGTTGGAAAATAAAGTTGGGAGGCTCATATTAACCAACTATATGGTAGTTATCTTTGATGGCAACATTTTCTTCAAAGATTAGAATGCCCAATAAATCAAAGTTTCATAATTTCAGGGCTAGCACCTAAAAAAGCTGAAATTTGGCATACAACCTCATCTTAAGATCATTGGTCAGCACACTAATTTTGTTTATGACTCAGGAGACAAAATAGAGGAAAAATAAAATCAGGAGGATTATGTAATCCAACAACATGATTGAACCCTTAGATTACAATCTGTACTAGGATAGGAATGCCCAATATTATATTAGGTTTATAAATTTAAGATCAGCACCCCAAAAGAGACCCTTATCTATGTTAGCCCCCTCCCTAAAAAGCTTCTTGCTTTGATTTGAAAATGAAATTTGGCATGCAATCTCATCTAAAGGTAATTGGTCAGCACATTTTTTTTTATTTTGTCAAGGACTGAGTTAAGGAGTGTTTTCTCAACCCCCTTGAATGGAATTTATAGCGGAAAAAATAAAGTTAGGGAGCTCATATAATCCAACAACAAGGTTGAAACATGTTCAATGGATAGATATGCCCAACTTCATCTAAGCTTTTGACTTCAACTATTTTATGTTTTCTATTACCTTTACTATTTCCTTAGAATCTTGTTTGTATCATCTGTTCCTCAAAAAAGGCTCAGAATGCACTTTTAAAACTTTTTTGGGAGAGGAACCCAGTCCATGTGCTAGGAAATGGTCCCGCTGCTGTGGATACCCCTTGAAATTTTGTTTCGAAATCCTCCCCTGGAAATGTTGATTAAAAATCACGAAATAATTTACAAAAGCTGGCAGTCACCCTGTACAACTAACTGCAATTATCAACTGGCAAACAGTGTGGAGGGTCACATGATCTGTTTTTCTATGTGGATGCTGTGTATGCTTATATGCATGTTTAGGACCACATTATTTCCAACAAAGAAGTTTAGTAGATCCATTGAAAAACTGTAAGCTGTGCTGTGGTGCTTTATTTTGAAATGTACAAGCTGCAATTGCAGGTTTAGATAAACAGCTAAAGTCATGAACAAAAAGGAATCATTTTTAAATTTATTTTTTTAGGTTCATTTGGATCCTTTCAATTTTGTGAACTTAATTTCAAATTTCAAATGATAATGGATAAATTGATGTGTGAATAAATTTTAGGATTTGATATCGATTTTATTTTGATGCAGAAACCTCATCATTGTCTACTTACATATTCAAAATTAATGAAAAAATGGAAAATAACAAAATCAGATTATAAGAAAACATTATCTATAGTCTAGTATATATCAAAAAATACTTTTGTTAACTTAACAATATTATTGATTTTAAAACTGTTCACAGCAATAGCTATAGCAGACGTTATGGTTATGCGCGAAGCTTTTCAGATGATTATGGTGGCAACAGCTCTCACTACAGCAGCAGATCTCAAGGGCCAAGTAGAAGAAACTACCCTTCATATGACCACTATGAAGACCATAATGATGACCAATATGATGGAGACTGCTATAGAAAATCTCGGAGATATAGTCCGTACTCACGTGAGTTTATTTGTTGGAATTTTCATTTTTGTTGTTGAATGTGCTAATTTTTGCTGACATTGCCAGTGAAATAGCATTTATACCCACCTAATATTAATATCTTCATCCCGCAATGACTTGCAGCATCCACATTCAGTATTATTGTTTGAAAAAGTGAAACCATGTTTCTATAGGTAAAAAATATCTTTGACGTCAAGCCTGGCTAGCGGTCACTTGAAATCGGCTGAAACAAACAATGCAATGTCTCAATCAAATATGAAACCTCCCCGCAACTACGAGAACGATCGATCTTGGGACAGTGTCTGGCCCGGTAGGTAGTATGTTGGCTCACTAAAGAAAAGAGCAAATGAAGTAGCAGAGACTTTAGAAAGGAGAAATGTAAACGTGGGCTGCCTTCAAGTCCATTTCAAGGGCAGTCACAATAGATACATTACTATTACTGGCAGGAAAATGAGTTAAAAACTCTATTGGTGTGGCAATGATAATGGTCAGGGTGGTGTCAGCATTATGCTAACGGAAAAATGGATGGACGAAGTGATTGCAGTGAGGCTGGTGGTGGCGTTAAAGCAAGCAGTGTCACTCGAAGTGCAGTGTGGTTGGAAGAAATTCAGGGACCTTTTGCCCCTTCTTAGATTGAAGGCTGTCTTGCTCAAAACCAAGGGTGATCTATTCAGGAGCTGTATTCAACCTGTGCTTCTGTATGGGAGTGAAACCTGGCCTTCAAAAACGGAAATCACTCAGACACTTATCAGAAATGAAATGTCTATGGTCCATTGGATGTGTGGTACTACCACTAGAAATGAATCCTCCAGTGAGGAACTACTGACCAAAGATGGGGTCACCTCTATCGCAGAGCTAATGTGCTGGGGTAGGCTTCGTTGGTATGGCCACGTGGCAAGAAAAGATGAGAGCAACTGGCTAAAGAGAGTGCAAAGAATGGAAGTGCCCGGCTGCGTAGGTAAGGGCGACCTCCTAAGTCGTGGAGTGAGTCCTTAAGAGAGGACTTCAGGACAAAACGCCTTACACACACCAGAGATGACACAAGATCGTCACGTTTGGCGTAGAGCGATTGCATTGTGAAAAGTCAAACCCACTCAGTTCATATGACATATGACTGAGAATATGGACATATAACTATAATTTAAATGATGATGAGGATGATGACTTATGTGGAAAATGAGATACCTTTAACCTGCTTTAACTGTTCATACTTATTTTAAAAGCTGAACTTAATTTTTGTTATCATTATTGCATAAATATGTTCAAGGGTATTGAATTAAAATCTGTTACCCTAGGGCCAAAAAAGGTCTGTTTCCACTAACATGGCAAACAAAATAGGTAGGTAGGGATTGATTTTTTTTTTACTACTAATATTGAAGTTTAGTCTGTTGATCAGTGGTGGATCCAGCATCAAAATTTTGGGGGTGTGCAAACCATCTTGCAAAAGAGGGCTACGGGCGCGTAGCGCACAAACTGAAGGCGCATAGCATGAGTTGACGTAGGGGGTCTGGGGGCATCCGCCCAGAATTTTTTTGATAATGGGTGATAAATGTTGCAAAATAAGAGCATTCTAAGACATTTTCAAGCTTAAAATGAGGGTCTCAAAAATAGGAAAATAAGATAGGACACTTCAAGATAG
>JAUUEB010511076.1:0-10023 GCA_032362205.1 Clione limacina | reverse complement strand
GTTTCAGTTTTAAAACAAACTTCATAAACTCATAGATCGTACCTTTCCCTTTTATTGAGTTAAAATCAGTGTCTATCTGTTGCCGGAAGGTATGAGGATAGTCATGTTTAATGATCTATGGACACATAACACTCCACTCAACGGTTCGTTTCATCGGTATTTATTCAACTAAAAAAACAACAACATAAAAACAATCACGCATCCACATTGATGACGACTGAAAAAGAAAGAAAATACAAATTGTTACAAACTTGACATGTAAAATACATAGGCAATAAGGCAATCATATTCAAACAATAAAACAATAGCAATAAGATTAAACATATAAAGGGAAATAACCAAATGATTAAACAATCAACATTTCAATCTATTATAGCTTCCCTTGGTCTTCTCAACTACTGCATCTGATATAAGAATATTCCTCATATACATTTCCAATCTTAACTTCTGAGTCACACTCAGTATCCTAGACAAGTAACAATGACAACACTGTCAGTGCAGCATAATAAAATATACCGTGTAATCTGGAGACGCAACCGCAATAATTGTCCCATAGACTAACCTCAACATGGACTTAAGCCTAGTACGTGTCACCCTAGATCACCATGTCCAACTCGGCTTTACACCTAGGTCTGTGTCACCCTATAGCACCATTTGAATAACCAGGCTTTATCACTATTTCCATGTTACCCTAGATCGCCCTTTTGGTCTAACCATCCCGTCTATCTCCTTGACAATTATCTATGAATGTTGCTACCTGTCTCCTTACCATTGCACACAGATCACAGCATAAAGCTGCCAAAATACTTATTATACTCATTGCCAGACTATAGTTCAATATACAAATTTAAACAAAATAATGCATAGAACAATGCATGTTAGGATTAAAAGAATGTCATGGAGAACACAGAGCAATGCGTTTATTATTTGGAAAGGAAATTTAGAAAAATAGGATAGGGACAAGTTGTCGATAAGGAATGTAATGAAAGGAAAGGAGGAAGGTCGAACAGAGAGGGAAGGCAGGATAAGGAAAATAAGAAGGACTGAAGAGAAGGGAACTGGGTGACAGGTGTAAGCAGGATAGAGGAGGGGGAGATTATCAAGAGGGGCAAGAGGGAATCATGATAAAATATGTGATGTAAGAATATGATCATGAGTAACTATATAAATCTACCAATCATACAACATCAAATCAATGTTAATTAAGCAGCATCATAATCAAAACACTTCATCATCATCATCATCATCATCAGAATCTACCACAAGTTTTGTTGTCAAGAAGCAGCCATACTTCTTCTTCTTCTTTTGTTGTTTCCTCCTCTAGAGATCGTCAGAGCTCAGGAGCCTGTCAGACCGCTTCGGTTGTTAGGCTGAGGATCCGACGATTTGCATCTCATTTAAAGTCATATTAATGTTATATTTATATAAAGTACACATACATGATCATATAAGGCCATTGTAGCTATTTATTGTCCTTCCCAATATAAGAGAGGACTTGAGATATGTAGTTGTGTAGATCCAGGCAAAGCTTGTTGACCATCTCATTTAAAAGGATACATTTGCATCTGGGGGTCCGCTTGCTGCTGTTGCGTCGAACTGAACATGCACAGCACACATCGGGGTTTGCTGCGTTGAGGAGGTTCTTGTACTGGATCTGGGGGCAGATGCATGCCAAGTGCGGCGGTCATACATTTTATCTTTGGGAGGAGCTTGTATCTTGTGGGGTCCAGTGTGGGGCAGGATAGGATGAAGTGGGGGAGATCTTCTGGAGCAGACGGACAAAGTGGACAGGTGGGATTGACCTTGTTTTGGTTAAAACTTGCCCTATTGGCTTGCAGGATGTAAGAACCGGATATCATCTTTGCCCTGAAGCTTGCAGCCATTCTCTTCCTTGAAGGCCAGCCGCCCTTTGGCCACAGGTGGTGAGCTGAGTAGGAGCTGGCAATGCTGAAATCCATGTACTTCATTGAGGATTTGTCCTCTGCGTTGAGCCTCATTTGTGCTCGTTGATGACCCGTCTGATAAACTCTTTCCAGCAGTTCTTTGGCCAGAGTAAGGATATGGATGCTCGTATGGCGGCCTCTATGTTGTACTCTCTGGCGACAGAGAATACCATGTTGAACCAGCCCACTTTCTTGCTGGGAGGGTATGTGGCCTGTCTTATTGCCAGATGACGAAGAGGGTGATCCTGGTCTAGACGAGTAATGCCATATTCTGTAGGAATCTGTAGGAATTATAGGCACTCTAGGCTATTATTTTCTAAGCTTTTGGCCTCTTTTTGTGCTTGTCTTGTACTTGTGTAATAACACGATTCAAGTTAGTTCATAAAGGGTGAGGATTAGGCTGGCCTTAATAGCTCACATTTTTACATGAAATTCCTTATGGGTTCAAACGTTTAGTCAGTTCCATAATATGTTTTGTATATAATGTCTCTAAAGTGTATATCAATCTTGTTCTTCTAGGAGTTAAGAGAATTAGCAGTTACAATACCTCATTTGGTAAACTGTTCCAACTGTTGATGATTCTGTTGGTGAAAAAATGTTTAAATTGGTTAGTATTGAACCTTGGTTTAGTCAACTTGAAATTGTTTGAACGTAAACAAGAATTGGAATCAATTGTGAACAGTGAATGGGTAGTAAGAGGGTCATACCTGTTATGAATTATCTTGTAAACCTCAATGAAGTCTCCTCTAAATCTCCTGTATTCCAGACTTGGTAAGCGTAGTATAGAGAGTCTCTCTGTATAACTTAAGTTATGCATACCGTCAAAAATACACACAAACAAAGACATAAAAAAAATGCCTTCTTAAATTTCTTGTTACTTATTTTTGTCACAATCACAGCTAATAACGTGCTTATCAATGCCCACTGATGAAACTGACAGACCCTCCTACCAAGGTCTTTGGGCTTTCAATAAGAATATGAAAGACTGGGGCTTATGTCATAGGCTCAACACAGAAATCCTAGAGTTGGAAATAAGGTTCTTAACAGTGTTGACTCTTTCACCTACCTTTACAGCTGTCTCTCCTCGTAAGAAGCAGAGACCAGGAACTGTTCAGTCACTTAGTAAAAGACATTACACCCTTTAGCAGACTCAGTAAGCAACTGCAGTATAGCAAATTTGAGACTACATGCAACATTTTAAGTGACTATAACATCAAACTTAACTTGCTGGTTGGCATTATCACTTCTCCAAATCAATTGAACATGCAAAGATGAAACTTTCTGTGTTAGTATATTCTGAGGTACCCTAAATACATGGCTCAGAGAACATCATACTTATAAGATATTACAGATGCATTACATTTCAACTTTGATGAATCATAAAGAAAATGTTAGATTCATTTTTTTGGTTCATTTTTAGTTTCCTAGAGTCCTGATCAGATGAAGTACTGTGACGCAATTAAACTATTTGTTTGAGAGTGATCATTCAATCAGTATGAGCCTTGAAGTCATCAAGTGTGTGGTTGTAGGCGATCGTGATGTGGGTAAAACCCGTTTGTCTTGTGCGTATACAGATGGTGCTCAAGTCCCACACCGCAATACAGCGCTGCTTCAAGTCTGTCAGACAACACAGAGAGCTGTGTATGAAGACAATGACCTTGTAAGTTTGATCAACACCAAATTGTATTTACTTATGTAGTTATGTCAGTTTGAAACTTGCATCCTTAATGATCATATTTTTTTCGAGTAGATATTAAATATAATCTATGTTATGGTTTCTAGAGCATAAGCTGTGCTTTAACTGCTACTGCCACATTGTGACTAGTCAACCTCTCACTGTATGCAGGCTCATCTGTCTGTAGGAAAAAGAAGTCATTACCAATTTATTTATTAGTGGCTGAGTAGTTTAGACACAAGATTAATGATTTACAGGTATGGTGGTTGATTAATACTCTTGATACGTGTACATACTTTTTAATGTGAAGATTTGTTAAGAAGTAAATAGTGACCATCATGTTAATAGTTATGTTGTGTTAGTGCAACACATGCAAAAATAATTGATGGCACAAATCCCCTCATCCTTTGATGTGAGCAAGATCTAGCACTTAGTCTTTTAGTATAATTTAAAAACATCAATTCTTACTTCAATCAACTATCACTGTAGTAATAGAAAAAAGACTTCCTTCTGAAAATAGGAAGTCTTAAAGAAATTCTACTTCATTCAAGCTGACAGCAAATAAAAGAATCAAACAAACAATATGCAGGTGATCAAAAGAAAGTGACACCCTTCAATATTTATTTGAGGTATATTTACCTCATTTTTAAATTGAATAAGGCATATGAATTCATGTGTATGTTGATGAGCTTACATATGATTATTTAACTTGATGTACTTAAAAGTCAAACATTTTGTTCTTTTCAGTTACAAGAGCTACCAGAGGTAGATGGGTGTAAAATGCACATTGAGCTATGGGATATCTTTGGTGGCAAGGAAAGGAAACAACAACAACAAAGGAAAAGAAAATTGGCATATAGGGGGTAAACAAATGATTGAAATCTACTTTAACAACATGTGCTCTTATGATTAAACTTCATATAGAAAGAATTGTTACAGAGTTTTTCCCCAAAAAATATGCTGTTCAGAAAAAATAACTTTAATATCGAATTTGATAAATGTGTTCATGCATAAAACCCCATTTTCTGTCACAGTTATACAGTGATGATAATAGCAAAATTTAGCTTATTTGTTATCAAAGTGTAAAATGTTCAGAAGTGAGTGTAAAATAAGGAACAACAAACCAAAGTCATTATATTTGACATTGAATGTTATATATCTTAACTTGAATATGGCTAAATTAGACATATACAAAGTTCTGTGTGTATTTAAAAAATGTTTGTTTGGTGGTATAGATAGATAAATAAAATATATGTAATTCAACCAACCTTTAAAGGCTACCCTGGGTTGACGTGGTACTCCCACTCATCAGGCCTTGGGTTGAATGAAGAACTTCTGTTCACATCTTAGAAATTTAAAAAAAAGTTGGTTGAATTACATATAGTTTATGTAACACTTTCTACACACTCTATAATCAAAAGATTCATTTTCTATATAGATAGATAAATAGATACTTTATTCAATCAATAATTGTGACAGATTTTTTTATGCATGAAGTCTCAAGTGTTAATATGAATCAGCTCCTAATTTTGTGAATATTCATACTCTGTTGTCATCTCAGTTTTAAATTACATAAAAAGATCTTATTCAGATACAATCAGAAAGTATTTTAGACGTATTTGTTTTTATTTCATATCTAGTTTTAGGAAAAAAACTCCTTTGATCTCATTTACCTCCTGAGGTTGTGACATTTAAAAAAATATTTTGTATGTATAGGTAATGCATATAGGGACAGCACACTCTTCTAGAAGACAGCCTATTAAGCTTTGAGGAATTTTATTGTAAAGATATTATACTTGTGTATTTTTAGGAGAAAAAAATAGATGATTTGCATGGTACTCACAATAATGATAACAAAAACAACTCTTGATTTCTGAGTAATGATCAGCACATCAAAGGGGCTGTTCAAATACAATCTTACAACTTTTTTGGGGTTTGTTGACCCCCTTCTAACATTTGACCAATATTTAGTCGGAGGTACAAAGTTCAAAGATTTTAAAAATCTGAGTGAATAGCTGTCACTAACACATGAATCAGTTGATCGACTTACGTTGGCTAAAGTAAAAGTGGTAAAAGATGCATAAAACAAACTAACAAACTTTAATTATTTCCTCAGGGCAGATGTATTTGTGATATGCTTCAGTGTTCTGAGTCCAGCTTCTCTAAGAAATGTAAAAAACGTCTGGTACCCAGAAATCCTAGATGTCTGTCCTGGCGTTCCTGTTGTAGTGTGTGGTACCAAAGCTGATCTACGCTATACATGCTTTGATAAAATGTAGGTTATTGCAATCGCAATGATTTCCAAAAAATGAATACAGACATGAACATATATTATCATTCGCTTAACTGTCCTTGATTGAATTGCATCATGAGGAAAACTATCCTTATATATAGCTTTTTTAGTTGAAATTTTACTCTAAAATGTAGATATATCTACATAATTTTCTTTTGACATAAAAGTCTGTCATAAGAGTCTACCCATGCCTGTTTGTGTGCCATTGCAATCGGTAGCTTTCAAAATTACATAAGAAGTCTGTAGTCTAATTTAAGAATGAAAATGTTACCTTTTTGTTGCAGACAGGTGGTGTTGCGATGACTCACAGGGTTGAAGCTCCAACTTTCCGTTACTGCCTAATCTAAGTTTGGGGCATGCCCCCTTACGCTAGCAGATTGCAAAGGAGGGCCGTTCTATTTTCCCTCCCTTCTGATGACTTATTTCATGCGCACTCATCAGATGACTCATCAATTCATGCGCGGAAAAGCCCTTGTTGTTCTTCTCCTATTAAGTCGTTCGTTGTTCGTACTTTATAGTCTCTGTTTATTAATTATTAAACCACAAAGTCAGTTGAGGGACTTGATGATTAAGATAAACAATGAATACCTCCAAATTCAACACAGTGTTTATTTTCAATGTAATAAAATAAACAGTAGGATTTAATAACAGTCTTTTAGAAAGCTTTTTAAACTCCTCAAAAATGGTTGAAAGGTTTAGAGGAAAATATGAAACAATCCAAAACATGTACTTTATAATAATTTCTTAGATGTCTTTGGTGTTTTCTTCTCATTCCATCAGACTTCTCTCGCCTGATGATATGATCCACCCAAGCACTGGACGAGATATTGCTAAAGACATTGGTGCCCCTTATTATGAAACTAGTGGTGTCATGAAGTTTGGTGTCACAGATGTGTTCATGAATGCAGCAAGAATAGCTCTCATTGAAAGACCTAAGATTAGATTATGTAATGCACATCTTCATCACATCCAGAGTCCTTTGCTGCAGCCACCTATGACAATGCTTCCTCAACCACCTGTGATGCATGTCAACATGGCCAAGCCTCGTCTTTTTTTAGATGCTGCTTTGTTTAGAGACAAGTCTCAGTGTGATGTAGAATTCCTTGTTGGTAGTTGTGTCTTTGAAGCTCACAAAATAAGCCTAATGGTTGCATCAACGTTCTTTGAAACTTTATTCTCTCGCACAAATCTAGATGATACTCTTGCAGTAAGTTCACATGATGATTTATCAGAACATTATTCTGGGAAATTAAGAAAAGTAGATAGTGTTTGCATTCAGTCACATAACTTAGATAACGTTCATGATTCCTCCTGTGATAACATGCTCACAGATAATTCCAATGGTGGATGTAGTTTAGAATGTCGAAAGGTCATTAAATTTGATGAGCCAGCTGTTGAGTTCATTGTGCTGCATTCTAAAGATCATCTCAGTGACGCAAGTCAAAGACAACTCTGCACAAGTGTGAAAATGTGTAAAGAGATAACATCGCAGTCCTTCTCTGTGGTTATAGAATATCTGTACACAGGAGCCTTACACAGACCTTACAAAGCCAGCCTTATGGAGATCAGAAAAACTGCAGAAATTCTTAAGGTATGTTGAGTTAATATTATATTATATTAAATTAGATATTTATTCAGTCTATATGCTTAGTACATGGACAATAATCCATGTTACATCTTTAGGCAAACAATACATTCACAATCATAAAGATAAAAGGACAAAACATAAAGCTTGACGTCTCCTCTACGTCCTATTGTTGCCTTCCGAGGCTCAATAACTTATGAAGTTGCCAAACATGTAGCACACATTCTTTCCCCCCCTTGTTGGTAAGAACGGCTTTGCCTTAAAAAACAGTGTTAGCATGGTAGAGGAACTCGGTAAGACCACCCTTGGGGATATAGATGTTCTTGTCTCGTTCGACGTCACTGCCCTGTTTACCAAAGTGCCTGTTGACCAGAGTCTGGATGTGATCCTTGAGAAGTTGGAGAAGGACGACACTCTTCTTGAAAGGACCCAGCTTACTGCCACACGTGTCAGGGACCTTCTATGCACATGTCTTAAGATGACATACTTCCAGTTTGATGGGACTATATACACACAGGTTGAGGGGGCTGCCATGGGTTCCCCTGTGAGCCTGATCGTCGCCAACTTGTTTGAGGAAAATGCCCTTTCCACGTTCCCCTTTGAAATCTCCATCTGGAGAAGGTATGTCGACGACACAATAGTTGTACTCTGTGACTCCCTAGTAGATGAACTCACTGCCCACAACAACTCCATAGAACCCGCCATCCAATTCACCAGAGAAGAGGAAATCAATGGCTCTCTACCTATGCTCGATGCCCTCACTACGAGACAAGCAGTTAAGATCATTCAGCCGAAGAACCTCATCGGAGGACGAGCGAAAGCTCCTGCTGAGCTTCCTAAACCTCTTGAAGGTAATTGATTTAATCATTCTTATTATCATAAAGCTTAAGATACAAGTGGTGAGCATTATTCAAATTTGTTGATAAGTAATATATTGGCATTATAATCACAATAACATACTAGTAGCAATGATAGATAAAGGGATAAGATATCTACGTCATTACCAATATAATTCTCTTGCTTCAAATTTTCTTAACAATCACCCATGCAACAAACCAATCAATAACATAATAAATATAACAATATAAAACATGTATTATTTGAGCAATTTCAACTTTTCTGCATCAAGATTTCTAATTCTAAACAATCATCGCTCATCGTAAAATTAACTTCAAGCCTAAGGGGAAACGCCACTACAAGGGTGTTCCCCTGGGTAATGATTTCTAGAGTCAAACCCTAGGAGATGCCCTGGAAGGAAATAGGGTAGGGGCTGAGTGTGGGTTAATGAGTTAAATGAGTTTACCATACCACAGGCTTGTAAAAGGTGATGATAAAAGTGCACTGGTGGACCCTAAACCAGGCATGTTTTATTGTTTTGTATAGATATTTGTATGGATTCAAACATAAGATCACATACTCTTTGTTTATGTCTGAATTTGTCATCATTTTTTGTTTGTTTTCATTTTGCAATAAAGCACTTTAATGCAAGCAAAATATACACCAAGTTACATTTCAAGTTCTTGTATAGAAATGTTATAATATTGAAAATTCAATTATAAGGAAGGAAATCTGATTATCCATATTTACTTTTTTCAGGTAATTAGCCATCATCACTATGGCTATAGACCAGGTATTTAAATTTTGAACCTGAGACCTAAAGGTTTAATCCTTCTTGTGGTTTCAAGTTAAAAACTGTCAAAACTACACTATTCACTCCCCCGAACTGATGTCCTACTATTCAACTTTAACTTCCTTAAGTGACTGGTAATAATGTAGCAGTGTACTTACTGATAAAGTTCAAACTCATTAAAAGGACACTAGCACAAGGACCAGATAAATGTCATTACATAAGAGTGCTTAGAAGTCCTGAACAATGATTGACAACCAGTCATGTAATCAGATGACTGAATGTTATTATCAATCTTAACAAAAATAAATGTTACTATTTTATACAGTTCAGTGTTTAACTCATCATCCATAACTTGAAACTCAAGAACAGTAACTACAATACAATGAATAACATTCAAATCAATATCCTAGCGGCTGATATAAAAATAATGTTTGGAATTTTTTGTATTCAAAAGTTTGAAATTTCAACATACATAAAGACAGCTAGTAGTCAAATGTGGAATAAGAAGAAGGTATATTCAATATTCTTTCTTTTATTTTTCTGTCTTTTTCTGTGTATAGTGATACAATGATTGATATTAAGAAATCTTCTTTTCTCAGTTGCCAGAATTAATGACAGTTATTGATAACATTGTTTCACATCAATCTCGTCTAAATCGGAGGATGGAAAAACAATTTCATGAGAAGAGAATATCAAAGATCAAGGAATTATGTCTTCATCAAGGTTCAATGGCCGGTGAGGATAGATTTCTTCTTTCATATTTTTTATCTTCTGCTGATTTTTTTTTAAAGTTCAATTACACTTAATGTGTAATGAAACATTTGATATAAACATAGGAATATGTTTCTTTCCTTCTGAGAACCTGACTGACCGCAAAAATGGCCAAATAGCTAAGGT
>JAUUEB010511054.1:0-10024 GCA_032362205.1 Clione limacina | reverse complement strand
TTTCCTATCAATTGATGAAACCTTTTCAGCACCATACGCCAATATATATCATCTCTATCAACAATATTTATCTGTCGGAAGTTCCCCCTAGTTTTTCCATTCAGCTTTTGGAATAAACAACTTTATTCCACAAGCTGAATGGAAATAATAGAATTCATTCTCGCTTTTGTTTTCGGCTACTTTGTTTTCACACCAGTTGGTCACAGGAAGTCTTGAGTAAGACAACTATTTATTAAACCTCTCTCTTCATATACCCCGTCAAGTAAAATTTTAAAGTTAAGACTCTCGTTCTGGGAAGGAGTACTCTATAGACTCAGCATACCGACTTTAAAAAAATACATAACAAAAGGATAAGTGAATAAAAGCTTAATTTGATGAATTATGTAAAAATGTGCATAATTAAAAAGTTACTAACGAAAAAAAAATTTTTTTTTAAGTGGAACGGACTATAGAAATGTGTGCTATGAATATGAGTTCTGGTTTTATCCCCCCCCCCCTAGGGTGGATATAAAAGAGTTTGACAAAGTGTCAGCGACGTTTCCTCACTTCGTGCAAATCAATCCTGATACCTCCATTGTGACACAAGGAAGCGGTGTCAGTAGAATACAATACATCTTAAATGTCAATGTTACGCTAGAAAAAAGTATGCAAGATACAATAAGAAAAAAATGTGTGTGTTGTCGATGTAGTTTTAAAAACACAAGAAGTTTCACGGTCAATGACTCTGGTATTGCAATTATTCAACGAACTGTTTTCGATTACTACGTAACACAGGTTGCATCATGCATATCATCAACTAATTCCATTTAGTTTATTTACCTGATTGCGTTTGACAAAATGGACATGTATAACAAACATTTGAAAAGGCCTAGTTTGTCCACTCCGGAGGGGTATTATGTTAGGCAATGCCAACTGTATACCAATGAATACAATTATTATAAAATGATTTTAAAACATTTGTCATCTTCGTCATTATTCAAAATACTCCTGATAACAAAGTTAAAACATGTGAACTCCAAAAAATATTGATTTTCATAATCATGAAATAGGATATAATAATGAAAACAATTATTAATATTTTGAGATCAGTTATCTTAAATGTAAAAGCTTGGCTTCGTGTGATTAAAAAAATATGCTACAATGGTCGCCTTTCCAAGAATTACTCCTATACAATAGCGTTATAAATTTATTTCGATGAATTGTGCACATCTTATTATAAATTATGCAAGGAAGTGAACTTTTCAGTCTGGAACCAAACCGTGGTAAAAACGTGTATACCGGAAATCAAAAACCTCAAATTAATGTAAACTTAGCTCACTGTTAGATTCCTTTAACATTAGAAGGTAAATATCCATATACAAATTAAGAAAAGCATTATGCACTAATTTATCTCCCTCTCAGTGCGTACATTAGTCATTACACTCAATTAGGGATAGGAGGTGACGGTTAATTGTTTTCACATTTTATCCGAAAAAAATGAGTTCTTGTGTGTTTGTTTTGTTTTTAAAACAAACTACTCCTAAATGCATATTAAAGCTTGAAAGGTTCAAAAACATTGTCAATTAGCGCACTTAATTTATAGTTTTAATAATATGTGTTCCCGCTGGCTCTCAACGTTCTAACATTTTTCTTCGAGTGATAGACATCACAAATTATGAAATGTGAATAACATTTATCTCATTGATGTAATAATGTATGGTTGATGAAATAAATGGATTTAAGATTAGAAAAATCCAACCAAAATGAAACCTTAACGTTCCAGAACAGATTATCACATGAACTCTGAAATCGAAATGCGCATTTGTGTAATCCGTTTTCTTGCGAATAATCCAGTATCATAGCTGATGCCCACTCTAGCATGAGACTATGTCTGCAACATTGGTAGGATAAACAAAGAAATCGTTGACAGGTGAAACATCAGACCGGATAATGACAATTGTTTGACATCGCTATAAATAACAACTGATACGCTTTGATAGTTACGCATAGATCAATGGTACTATATCATAAACATATTTATATATTTATATTATTTGGTCTAGGTCGTCTTCTCGATATTGGTTCGAAACAGTTATTGAGGGGATGAAAATTGTCTGGCATTATTTACCCGCTAAGTAAGATTTAATTCTCCATATCTGCATGAATGTCATTCAATGGAATTGGTTGTTGTACTGTAATCAATAGTTAATTAACCGACTACCAATTCCCTGAGTCTCAATACTTGATACAACTACGGCACATATTGCGGTACAAGGGACATTTAGCATGGCATTAAAAATCCAACTCGTTGGTATTTTCCACGTAAATGTCAAGCCGTAATGGGAGGTCTTGTATTACCACAACACATTGAAGAAATGTAAAAACATCGGAAAAGACACTCAGCTTGTGTCCATAATATTGATTGGTCCAGTCTGTGAATGGAAGTCTCGGTCTGTCTGTTAAGGTTACGTTCCCTCAACTTATTGAATTTGTTCCTGTCCACACATTGATCCACATTTCACAATTTGGCTGTGTCCATTCTCAAAACAGAAACAATATTTCCAGGTTGGTTCTAGCGTGCAAACAATTTGAGTTAGATATGTTTTAAATTTGAATTCATGTGTTTATGCTATTTGAACAAATAACATTCTGATTCCCTGCACCATCTTGTACTGTCTTAAACAATAATTTGATGTAGTATGAGAGCGCCTTTACCATGCTGACTTACTGACTGACTGGCTTACTGACTGACTGGCTTAGTGACTGACAGGCTTACTCAGTACTCAGCCGATTTGTCGTAGATCCTTTATAACAAGACACCTGCTAGACCTTTATATGATGAGAAAAGTAAACTAAACAACAACATTTAAAAATATACTTTTAACAAAATCAACAAAAATCCTTTATTTACACTTTGTTTTTTCCCTCAATTTATCGATTACTGTTTTCTTCTAACCCTGACATTTTGCAATTACGCCTGGTACTTTTGATAATGACATAACATTGTTGTGTTAAATCCCTATGTCAGAAGGTTTAAAGTCGAACTTGTTTCGTGCTTTTCAAGATAACATCGGTCAAGTTATGAGGTAACGACACACTCAAATTTGAAAGAAGTCCAAGCATTTTAATAAATATCTTGAAAGTCGTCATGGACATTTATGATGGCAATGTTTATTTTAGCTAAACTCAGTGCGTTTTTGCGTTTTAATTTCAAACATTAAGACAACGAAATTACCATTTAATTTGATTAATGTTTCATGTTCTGATTCCTATTTGTACTCCTCCTGTTTAATCGGTCGACACCAGGTGCGTTTCTAGGATTTTTAAGAGGAGTTTATTTATTTAACCTACTGAATAAAGATCATCCTATTGTCCTACTAGAAAACGATAGTTTGATACGGCGAATTTTCCTTTTCAAGCTGTTATTTATTTACAATACTTACAACGTCTTTTGAAACATCGCCAACATTATGCGATTATAAGGAATTCGATTTCTACAAGCAATACCCATTAACCTATTTTTATTCATACGGTAACGTATTTATGTATGCTGTGTCTGCGAAAGTGAATGAAATACCATACATAAAGAAAAATAAGCGGCGTAAATAAAAAGCGAAAAATGAAATAGGTTATGAGTGTAATTCCCACGAAGAAAACATATGAAGAAGTAATATAATTATATCTATTTAGTCAGTAATTGGCGACCATCTTGGTTACATTTATCCCGAGGCTCAATTATGCCAGACTGATATCATGCAGATTCGATTTTTATGCATACCTTCTCTACAAAAACAAGCTACATATCTTCATTATTTTTTAATTTAAGCTCACTTGTATTGCTATTCTAATATTACCCATTAGAGCTTAAATATAGATATAATCTTATACAAACTTTAATCTTTTAACTTTTTCTTACCAGATGAACAGGTCTAAGGTGATATCTTGTTATCAATCATTTTCTTTTAAGATTTGATTTGCCATTCCTCACAATCATGTTTTTGGTTAAACCAATTGAATTAAGGAAAACACGTGCGTGATAATAATTTGCTTAATAAGATCATATCTTATGAATTGTTTTAGAGAATCCCAAAATAATCTGTGCATAATTAGAACAAATATTCCTCATACAACAATGACGACGACAACGACGGTGACAAAGACGCTTCCATCTGGAAATTACTGATTTCGTTTTTCGTCATAAAAAGGTTGTGCTTTTTGCGGTGTATTTGGGTATCGTCCTTTAATTCTAATTTTTATGTTTAGTGCTAAAAAAAACTGATGGTATGTCTAAAGACAATTTTGAAATAATTTATAGGAAATTGTTCTTTTTACGAATGAGCTATTTGTCTATGAACATGTTTTTCATAAAACGCTTTTTCCTCTTTCAAACTGTAATTAAAAGAGGTTTTATTCGTTTAAAGAATCAATAAATTGATACTTCGTTAAAAAAGAAAAAAGAACATCACATACTGCATGAAACCAATTAAAATGCGAAAACATTAGAAATCATAGCATCTAGTCTTTTTAACAACCGAAAAAAGAATTTAAAGTTTAATTTCACACCGGACCCTTGGGCTTTATTTTCAAAAAATGAAAGCTTTTTTTCTAAAGTAACTTACGTGATTTTCATATCACTATCAATGAATAAAAAGTGACAAATGTATAGTTTTTGTCATATTTCATTAGACTCAAATGTCAACATTTCAGCAAAATCGAGCCACGAACTTTTGAGATAATCGTCTCGCAAACAAACAGTTCATTCGACAACTGATACTTCTGATGACAACTTTGAAACAAGAGAACTCTATAAAATATCAAAATAAAAACGATAAAAAACATTTTGATATCTGTAAATCTTTGCGAAATATGTTTCTAAAGTTTTCTAAACTGTATCGTCAACTGATTTCAATGAAATCTCACACAGTGAGTTTATTTCGACGAAATGATGACAAGGAATTCTTTTAATAAATTGTGGTAAAAACGTGAATACCGGAAATCAAAAACCTTATAGTAATGTAAACTCACTGTTAGATGCCTTTAACATTAGCAGGTAAATATATCTATATGAAAAGCATTATGCACTAATTCATATTCCTTTCAGTGCGTACATTAGTCATGACGCTCCATTAGGTATCAGAGGTGACGGTTAATTGCTTTCACACTTTTATCGCATAAAATGAGCAAAAAACTGCTTAATGTACACAAACGCTTGGAAAGTTGAAAGACATAGTCAATTTGCGCACATAATTTATAGTTTTGATAATTTTTGTAACCCCTTACTCTCAATTTTCTACAAACATTTTTCTTCGAGTAATAGAAATCCTAAATAATTTTGAGTAATAGACATCATAAATAATTAAATTTAGTTATTTTTTGGTACGTTTCATGAAATGCAGGGATTTAAGTTTCAGGAAAATTCAATACATTGACTCAATATGAAATTACATATCAACATAGCTATGTACTCTCTCTTACCTAGTATATTCGTTACTGGGTTCAAGTTATGAGCATATGTTTGAATCACTAGATTTCGGGGACTGACTTCATAATATCAATCACAAGAAATACACACATGGCCGCCTAAAACTTAAAAATGTAGTATTCTCATTAACCTTAACGCTTTAATTATTTAAAACACAATAGATTATAACATGTTTTTGACACTTGTAAATTCAATGGTGGTATCACTGACGATGTCAAAGTTTAAGGTCAAGTTCAAAAGTGTTAATAAGAGGTCAAAAACAAATAAAACCCTGTCTATCTGACCTTGACATTGGTCTAAGAAGCTCAAGGTCATATATACTTTATGTATTACACTTACTTCCAAGATGAAGTATACCGTTTTTATTTAAAACTACATATTTAAGGTTGAAATTGTTATTTTGCGTAAGAAAACCGGAAGTTGAATAGATACTCAGTATTTTCATCTTGAATTATTTAGTTGACAGTACAAAGCGTCGTATCAGAAATATTTGGTGGAAAAAATAAGAAAATATTGTAACTTCTATCTCAAATCACACATAAATACAATTTTAGTAAAAATGACCTTGAAAATACAATAAACCCTTAAAATCACCTTGACTAATTATTTTTTTGCAGATGAATGCAAAAAGCTGTTAAAGATTATAGGCCAAAAGCTTGTATATAACAAGTAATCTATAACAATATACACTGAATGGTGATTTCCTCAGAAGTCTCTGGATGGATTTTGCTGTAGTTTAAACATAGGACAACAAACATACCAAAGATGGTTATAGAAAAGAAAAATATGAAATGCAAATATTTTGGATTTTATGAACTAATGTTTTCCCTATATTCCTAAAGATTGCAGAACGCCATGTTCCTGAATGACTGGACATCAAGGAAAACACTTATAATGAAAACGGGCGCAAATGTTGGTTTTTTAAATGAGAAAGAGGCATATTATAAAGGCGAAACGAAAATACCGATGTTTTTATTGGTGGACTTGGCTGAGCTTGTTACAACTAACATACCAAAAGGGTACTTCGAATGCTTATGGAGTAAGTGGTAACATTCTAAGATTTTAATTCAGATGTTTTCAAACGAGTGGGGGATATTGGCGGGAAGCGCCATAACAAAAGGCGTCTGAGTTTTGATGAGGGGGAATTTGTCTTTCGATACGTTATTTCTTCTTTGTCTTCTTCTCCTCCTTCTTCTTGTTTTTCGTGTTCTTCATCTTCTTTTTTTCTTGTCTTTCCCTCCTTCTTCTTCTTTTGTTTCTTCTTCTTCTTCTTTTGTTTCTTCTTCTTCTTCTCCTTCTTCTTCTTCTTCTTCGGGTAACACCGAAGCGACGAAGTCGTTAGTTAACAAATATTCTTAATTTTAGAAAAAAACAAACGGAAAGCAAGTAAAGAAATATACGATAGTTTATTTTATTTTTCAATTGAACATCACCTTGATATCTAAATTTATTTTTTTATCATGAATTTAACAAGCATTATTATTCATAATTTGAATCTTATATATCATATGAAATTGTATTGCAACACAGCGCGTGTAAAATGTAGAAAATTCCACTCTTGGTTAGTTATTACTAAATCCTCTAACTTTATTTGCCTCCAATCTTCTGTCATCTCAAATAGTTATAATACAGTTGGTTGGTCTTATGTTTTAAATTTGTTCAAGATATTTTTTTCTTGTTTTTTTTTTACATAGAAACGTTATCTATTAAAAACTCATCCTACTTCAATGTTTGATTGGAGTCAGCGTTATTTCCACTTGTTTGACTTGAGTCAGCGTTATTTCCACTTGTTTGACTTGAGTCAGCGTTATTTCCACTTGTTTGACTTGGCAAAGAGTTATTTCCACTGGTTTGACTGAGGTTAGCGTTATTTTCACTAGTTTGACTGGAGTCAGCATTCTCTCCACTGGTTTGACTGGAGTCAGTGTTATTTCCACTGGTTTGACTGGGGTCAGTGTTATTTTCACTGGTTTGACTGAGGTCAGTGTTATTTCCACTGGTTTGACTGGAATCAGCGTTATTTCCACTGGTTTCACTGGAATCAGTTTTTTTCCCACTGGTTTGACTGGAGTCAGCGTTAATTCCACTGGTTTGACTGGAATTAGCGTTATTTCCACTGGTTTGACTGTAATCAGCGTTTTTTCCACTGGTTTGACTGGAATCAGCGTTATTCCCACTGGTTTGACTGAAATCAGTGTTAATTCCACTGTTGTTCACTGCTGGCGGCCAAATGACTTCAACGTGAAGAGATCTCGACTGCTCGTTTCTATAACTGCTATATCCACCAATCTGTTGGATGACCTTACATATAATTGTGTGTTTACGCCCTGTACTTGTAGGCAACATGTTGTTGCTGCTTTAGAGTTGAGTGGTTGTGGGCAACGTTGCAGTCAAAGTAGCATTTCTTGAATAAAGAACGTTTCCATAACTGTCACGACTCATCACTTTAGTGCGCTTGATGCCATAAAATCTTTTCAAACCATCTCCATCTTTGTATAGAAGCCAACCATATGAAGTACGGAAGAAAATATCTTGAGAACTCTAGCTAGCTCCCTCTGTCTTACATGTCCATGTACCCATCTGATCTACCCTGATGGTTGTTGGTCCATAAAAAGATACAATTCAAGGTTTCAAAATCGGAACGACATTCACACTTGTGCTATCGCGTAACGTTGCTATCTCAACATTACAATAGAAGTGTCTATTGTTATCACTTGCTTGTGGCTTGAAAGTAATTCTGGACTCGTACGTGGTGTGTCCAACCAATTTTTCAATTTTGTCTTCTTGTACCTGATAATTCATAGGGAGGCCAAAGTCACGTGACCAACTCAAGACCTGCTGACCAACACGTGGGGTCAGTGAGGTGTGCAGTCGACACTTTAAAGTCACATCAACACCCTCTGGATAAGGACGTGAAGGGGCTATGATTTTGGGGGTATCATACCATGTATGAGCAGTGTGAGCAGTGACCATTGATGAATAGTCAAACAATAGGAATAACGACGACAGACCAAAGATTTTTGAGGTAAAAATATTTTCAAATCTCTAAGGTCATGATGTTTTTTCTTCATGGGTTTGATGTCTTGGATTAACAAATCTGAAAATATAAAGGAAAACAATATTAAAGATTATTTGAGATAGTTATATTATTTAGGCTCTTATCGTAATTGTTGGTGCACTTGATTACCATGCGGCGGGTTCAGACTGTTAGGGACTATAGATTGTTGGACTATAGATTGTTGAACTGTAGATTGTTGGACTATAAATTGTTGGACTATAAATTGTGGATTATAGATGGATGGACTATAGATTACTGGACTATATATTATTGGACTATATATCTTTGGACTATAGATTATTGGACTATATATTGGTGGACTATAGATTACTGGACTATAGATTACTGGACTATATATTGTTGGACTATAGATTGTTGGACTATAGATTGTTGGACTATATATTGTTGGACTATAGATTGCTGGACTATAGATGGATGGACTATAGACTACTGGACTATAGATTGTTGGACTATAGATTGTTGGACTATATATTGTTGGACTCTAGATTTGTTGGACTATATATTGCTTGGCTATATATTGCTTGACTATAGATTGTCGGACTATAGATTGTTGGACTATAGATTGTTGGACTATATATTACTGGACTATAGATTGTTGGACTATATATTGTTGGACTATAGATTGTTGGACTATATATTGTTGGTCAATAGATCGCTGGACTATAGATGGATGAACTATATATTGTTGGACTATAGATGGATGGACAATATATTACTGAACTATAGATCATTGGACTATAGATTATTGGACTATAGATGGATGGACAATATATTACTGGACTATAGATTATTGGACTATAGATGGATGGATAATATATTACTGGACTATAGATTATTGGACTATAGATTATTGGACTAAAGATAGATGGACTATAGATTACTGGACTATAGATTGTTGGACTGTAGATTGTTGGACTATAAATTGTTGAACTTTAGATGGTTAGATTATAGATTGTTGGATTATACATTACATGACTATAGACTGCTGTTTGACTTTATATGATGTTGGTGTTTGTCAGTACAATAAAAGGGTAGATATACGTATATATCCGAATATAAATACTCCAGCCAATAGTCTTAAACTTTTACAAAAGCTGGTCTCCGATTTCTTGTTCTTAGCCGTAAAAGTCCTTTGCAAACCCAACAATGTTTGACACGTGATTAACTTGATATCTAGGATTAAATGAAAAAAATAATCAATTTGTATTGATGAACTTACGAAACACGTACAATTTCTATTGATTATCCAATCTGTTATGTTATTTGACACTATGAATCTGCAGGATTACCCCCAATAATAATATTAATAATAATGGCATTTATATAGCTTTTATCTTTCGGGTAAACTCAACGCACTTTACAATTATTATTACCCCAACAGGTCCAACGGAGACGATCTCATACATTCTTCCTGGGAAGTATACAAGGGACGCTGCCTGAGGCGCGTCGCCTTAGCAATCACAATTACAATCACTGCCTATAGT
>JAUUEB010511043.1:0-10024 GCA_032362205.1 Clione limacina | reverse complement strand
CCTTAGGCCGTAGAGCTGTCAACAGATAACCCTCGACTTGAGGGATATCAGTCGACAGCTCTACGGCCTGAGGAAGCGCAGAAATATTTGTAGCCGGGTAAGGCAATTTTTTTCTACTCTCAAACTATTAAATATAAAGATAATCTGGTTTTCACAAGTTGCTTAGAATGATTGCAGCATGACCAAGTTAGTGTGACCATTGAACATTCAGTAGTGGATGAAAAAGTGATAGTGGGAGTTTTGAGCAATTCATTATTATGGAGTTGCTGTCCTTTTTAAACAGTTTTTTGGATGGCCTTTATACAATATATACTAAAACCTATCATCAAAAATCAGTTTCAACTTTTCATAAAAGTTGCTAGGTGTTAAGCCAGTTATACTTATCTAAATTATGCACACAGGAACTTTCTTGAGCAGTATAGATGGCGTCTGTGTGAAATCATTGAAACCTACTTTAATGTTTTAGTTCACTGCAGGATGACCAATGGTCTCACCAACTCGGTCATGGTGCCACACAAATCTTAATAAATTTTTGAACAACTGCTGAAAATAAGAAGTTTTATATTTAACCATTCGGGAGTTATAAGGCCTTTTATTTCCTAATGATAGAAAGAAAACACCATGTTTATTATATCAAAATATGCAGAAGTCAATAGAGTTTGCCATGCAACAAATTCATGACAAAATATTGAAAACTTAGAAATCACCACTCTTAAATCAAGTGTTACATTTCTTTTGGATGAAAGTAAAAAAAATTGAAGATGGAAAAATCTGCTATCATTTTCAAATACTTATATGATAAGAAGTTAACAGATAGATTATCAATAGCCCATATCAATGCTCTGAATATTATTTCTATTTGTAACCCAAGATTTCAGAGTAAAAATATGTTGAAAAATAATTCCCATTCAAGAAGTCAATAAATGTTGATATGAAAAAGTATAATTAATCATGAAATGAATAATGATTAAGTTGAAAACAGCTGATTAGGAGAGGTGGATGCCTCCCAAAAGGTTTATTTTCTATTTTTTTTGCTGTATTCTAAATATAGTTCAATTATCACAAAAGTTGAACTGCTTCTTTTTGGTGTAAAATCAATTTTACCTTCTTGAAATGTCAACAGTTGTCAGTTATTAATTTACTTTAAGAATATCTTTTGTAATAGTTAAAGATATTTGAAATAGTTCAGTAACTCCACATTTATAAGAAAAATATTCTTACTAACAACTTGATCTTTTTATATGAACTGTAACGTAATGAAGGACTCTAGTGGTTATTGAAAAGTGGACAGTAATTACAAAAGGCAATTATAGGCAAATTAAGTTTTTTAAATGGAATCCCTTGCCAGTTATTTATAACCTTTAAAACATGTTTGTGAGATTGCTTATGAACAGTGACAATGTTTAGTTGTTATAAAATGTTGAAGTTGATAAAAATATTATTCTTTGTAATTCATGTTGAGCTATGCTTACTTGTGTCAACTGCTATGTTATGTATGATTTCTGCCATGGTAACAGCATACGGTTACACCGACAAAGACAAATAAAGATTATTTGTCTGATTTCCACTTTGTTTGTCTCATGTTTGTCAACATAGATAAGAATATTAACAACTTTTGTCTCTCATTCTTTCTTTTCTTGGGATTTATGATTGGCGATTGAAAAAAAAACAATTGAAAAGAATAACACCTGCAGTTTCATCTAAGGCCAATGCAATTTTCAGATTATGTCTTAAATTTTAAAACTGGGGTTCTCTTGAACGACTCGACCGGACTTGGATTTTAATGATCCTAAGGGTACATAGACACAAAATCAAGGCTTCGCCAAAAATCTAACTTGAGCAAGCTGACCACAGGGGCTGTCTAATGGTAAAAAACACAATGTGCTTATTTTTTGTGTGGGAAAATTTGCTTTTCTAACAGATTGCCTTATTTTTTTGACGAATCTGCCGTTTCTTTGTCGATGTCTCAAGGTACAGATGAGTCGAGGTGTTCTTTCTCATTGCTCCCCTCAAAGCCAGCAACCAAAACATCGTCCCCTCAATGTATGCCCCCCACTACAAAATATACCTTTTTTAATGTTCATATATATCTGACATTTGGCACACAATCTCATCTTGTGTTAATATCATCAGAGCAGACATTTCTTTGTCAGGATGATTGCTTTCTCATTGCCCCCTCCCCAGTATAATTAATACAGGGTGAATGCCGCCGATTTATCCCTCACCGGAATCGCCGATTTCCATTTTCGAATTTGGTCCCCTTATAACATTTTTAAGATGAAAAATATAGTTAGGTTGCTCATAGTCCAAATTTATGGTAAATATCTGAGATAACAACATTCCTAATAAGAATAGAATCCCCGACTTCATCTTAGTTTCAAACTGTCAGGGCTAGCACCCAAAATAGAAGCCCTTGGTAATATTGACTCAGATATTCCTAGCTTCCTAGGGAGCATAAAATGTGGTTTTGTGCGGTTACGTGGTGTTCAAACATTGTTACTGTTACATTTCTTTTAATATAGAAATTCCAGTATGTTCTCAGCTTTCAGGGGAGCATACATTGGTGGCAGTCTAAAACTAAAACTATTCAATTTTCAATGTCATTCAATGATTTAAAGTTGAGCAGTTTCAAATTCATTATCTTACATAGACCAAAATGTTCTTTCTACCTTCTTGTGAGCATCTCATGAGATCCTTAAATGTATATGTGTATATATATATACCAGTCAGGGTCTGGAAAAATATATCTGTTTCTAGCCTGTAAACCACATCTTAGGTTCCATTTGCATTCATGCTGTTATGAGTTTTTTTTGGTAATATTAATATATGTATATATCAGTCCTCACTTAACTTTCAAAAATCTCCCCTTCCATCACCTAACAACTGGAATTATCAAGATTTTTATGTGTCATTTGTAATGCTGAAATAATCCCATGTATGCCCAGAATGCAGTATTTGCATCCATTTTTCAAAAAAAGATCTGGGGGGCATGCCCCTAGGCCCCCCTAGCGTTCTCGGGCGCTTTGCTCCAAAGAAAAGCGCCTCAATAAGTCAGGCGCTGATTTTCCCTCCTAAACTGGATTTTCCAGTTCCCGCCTATGAACGCGAAAGAATTGACCCTTTAATTCAAATCAAAATTCCAGAAAATTTTCTGGGAATGAGGCCAACCCACGAAAAAATAAGGTCAAGTGGGGTTGGGCATCCAATCTAATAATCTGACCCACCACACAAACTCCATAAAAATATGACACAGCCAGGATTTTGCGGATTTCAATCGCCTAACCCCACGTGACTTTCATGCCTTTTATACGAGAAACTCAAAGATCATGGGTTGGCCTCATTCTGACCATTTTCTTCATTTCTTTAACATAAAAAATTTATAATTCTTAATCCATTCCTTGCTTTATTAATTTCAGTGTTAGTCAACCCAAAACGGTACCAAAACATTAATAACATACAAGAACAATTTGTTATGACCAAAATGTGCATTTTGTCATTTTCTTATATACAGTAAAAACCCCGTACAACGTGACTGCATATAACGTGAAACCCCATAGAACATCAATTTTCGAAAAGCATGTTTTTTTTCCTTTTTATTCTTTGTAAAAAAGACCTCTATACAACACGAATTAACGACTATGCGAATTCAATACAACGTCACTTTTTACTAGTCACCAATTCACTTTTTCCTCATATAATTAACCTCCACACAACGCAATTTTTGCCTTTTTTTGCTTTTCGTGACCTACAACTGCGCTTGAACTTTCCTAGCACCTCTGCGAGGATTATTTGATGTTTTTAATAAAATCATATTTCGTCTCTTTATGACACCTGCATATTAATTTGTTTTTGCTAGTTCATTCGATGCCATGATTAATCTTTTATGTTTCTTTATTTTTTGTTATGGTACAAAGTTAAAAAACGAAGGTAGATACACAGTTTCAATTATTTAAAGACAAAACTTAATTAATTATGTCCGGCAGCCGTTCAAAGTTTTCCAATGTTTACTTCAACTATGACACAAATCACAATGGCGTCTAATGCAAAAAAGTAGACACCCCATTTCATTGTCGAAAAAGCAAGCAATAATTGCAGAGTATGAAAAACGAAGTATCGTTGAATCCCAAGGTAAACAAAACAAAGCTGGTAGAGTTCGACATACCGCATTCCACCCTTTTGACCAAATTAAAATCAAAAGATGCAATCGCTATTGGACGCTATGAGGAGGTTGACGATGATGTAGATACACAGGATGTGACAGCGTCTGATCCCCTAGCCATACCAACATCAGGCCAAGTCCTCCAGTATTTAGAGAGATCTCTAAATTCTTTGAGAACAGGTCTAATGCTGATGAGGCAAGAGGAGCAGTTGACACTCTAATAAGAGTGTACCATCTTCAATGCTGAGTCAAAGATCAGTTTTTTTCTAAATAAATGCTTGATATAATAAAACAGCTGTTTTTTGTTTATTTATAGTTGTAAGTTTCAAAATTTAGAATATAGGCAGTCCTAAAATCGAGTAATAGTTACTGTATCCTTATTATTAGGGATCTATATCCATACAATGTGTTTTTGTATTGGTTAGGGCGTGATATAAGCAAAACCCCTGTATAACATGAAACTCGATACAACATGACTTGCACCAGAAATCATGTAGTACAGGGGTTTTACTGTATAACTATACCAATTGATACGGATTTGACTACATCACATTTTCAATTTCTACCATCCATAGCCATCATAGTTTTCCGTCTACCTCTGTGATCACAAACTGTTGTAACCTTGACTTACCCAGCGCAGTTATAAAATGTGACCTTGTAATTAAAATAGCATATCATATAGATGATAGATCAACTAGGCAATACAATATTTAATAACAGGTTCATAGTTTACTAATTAGTTACTAGTGCTCAGTACTTTGATCTTGTAGTTCAGTCTCTTTAGTCAGCATTGGCATTAGGCATCAACTAACAACAGACTGGTGTCTTTAGGGCTATCACTGCTGATTTGACAGTTGTGGTGTTCACAGAATTCCCGAATTATGGTTACGCAATGACTGCGATATTAGTTTCATTTTGATGTCTGCTGGCATGTAAGCTGATGATACTTGTGGTGCTGATATTGGCTCATGTCGCCGGTATCGTACCTGATACAAGAGCAGAGGTTTACATTTTGTAAAAAATTTGCAAAATTTTAATATTTTCCTGTTTTTGAGATTCCTGAAGCTGTTTTCCCGATCCCAGGAAATCTTCTTTTGTCCTGCCCCAGAGCAAGCTCTAAAGATTTGAATCTACTTTTTTATGAAGCATGAACCTTGATTATTTTGTTAGAGCTCTTTTCCTGTCCTTCCTGTTTTTTATAAATATTAAAGTTCACTGACGTAACAATAATGAAATCACTGAAATAACTAAAGGCATTACTGACAAGGGATGTAATATGAGCAGAGTAAGCATAATTGTTATCATCAATGAGTTTTATTCCCTGATTCTATGGCAGGCCACAGGTTAGACTAAGCTTTATGCAATTGCAGATCTCCAATTGTCTCAGTTGAGCATTTGGTAAGCAGATCCACAGAGTTTCCTGTAACATGTTTTAAGTGGTGTACAGTTTTCTTCAGCCAGCAATCTTTAGACCTTCTGTCTAAGTGGCCAACTCAGCTGCAACATATCCTTGATTGGTTTAACACCTACACTGATGGATCTGCATAGGTTGCCATCAGAAATGGAGGGGAAGGACTGTATATTGAATGCCAAAAGCAAGCAATATCATTATCTTATCTATCTCATCTTATACTTAGGAGCATTGCAGTTGTATATCATCAATGGGTCAGAAATCAAGGCAATTATGGCTGCTACTGAAGAGTTACAAAATCAATAAAACAGCAGTGTACAAGCCTCATCTACTCTCGAGTCTCGGATAACCGCGTCGACGCGTTTGTTAATTCGGTGGTTAAAATCCATGTCCGACCCGATTAATCAGAGCGACTCGCTTATGTCCCGATTACGAAAAAGTAATAGACTCTCTTATAAGATCGACTCTCTTAATCAACAGGCATACAAAATGATAACGACTCTCTCATTAACTTTTGGTTCTTTATTCCGACCAACTCTTGTATTTAGACCAACTCTCTTATTAGATTTTTTTTCCCCAAGCAACTCTCTTATTTGGGCAACTCTGTTATTCGAGACTCGAGAGTACCTCATAATATCTCACAATTTGTTTAAGCTTTATTCACCTAGATCAATTGCCTTTACCATCTATCCCATAAAACATTATGCCCTTATTAAGATACAATATATTTACTAAACAGTGTTTTAATGTATGCAAGACTTCCAAAATCAATTATTAAAAGAAAATTTACAATTTTTATTCCTGCATGAAATTGATTGTCCCAACTTGCAGTGTTATATTTTCTTTTCTCAGGGTGCAAGTAAAGATGGATTATCTCCAAGTGGTGAATCCTACATTGAATGTGCAGAAAAGGAAGAAATCAAACAGCTTCTGAAATGATATTCATGTTTGTTAAGCTAGTGGTGCAGGGGGGATCGTTTAAATGCTTAAACCCTTTATATTAATTAGCAAGATATATAGTCCAGTTTGTTTCGTATGGAAACAGTCTTATTAACAAACAAGTAATGATTCTCCTAAGGTTTTCTTGATTGGTTATCACATCACTCATATTGGCTGACACATTCTACATGGGTTTGGTTATGAAAATATTGATTGATATCTGTTTAAGTAAACTAAAAGGTCACCCCATGCTCCATGACTGATATCTTGTTACTCCATTGTCACTGATATATTGTGAATATTTATGAACGGCATTTCATATCTTTGAATTTAAAGCTTAGTTTTTAATACTGAATGTATTTTGAATTCCAATTGGTTTGAGACATCGATGTCAACATCAGCTTGCTTTGCTTATGTCATTCTTCATCTTTCCTTGTGTTTATAGGAGCTTAGATAAGCTTAAAAAGATTGAACATTAGATTGTTTGTTCTTGTTTTATGCACAATCCTATTGGCCAGAGAAACAAATTATTCTATCTGTTATATAGAGGTGGAAGGCAGTTCCATTCTCAGCTCACAAAATGTCTTTGTTGTTTACTTAATGTTTGATAATGATATCATTTAGGAATGAGAAAAAATATTTGTGTAATGTGTAAAACATCACCTATATGATTATAGCTTATACATTGGCTAGTTTGATAAACATCTTCATTCCCTGTCATCTATATACCGAGAAGCAAATCAGAAATAAATGTGCACATATACATTGTGACTTTTGAGTTTCAAATCACCTTGTTCTCCGTAATGAGTTTTAGACTCAACGCTTTTGAAAATTGTTTCTGTTACTTGTTGGTCTGCGATTATAGGTTTATGCAATTCAATGTGTGTGGCAGCCGGAGGAAACATGTATGTGATTGATGTTCATGAAAAGGCTGAGAGATGTCCTAACAAGTTGCATGATCTAAACCTGTCTGTATTTTAAAAGCTCCACCCCCCCTTCTATTTTGTTTTTCCTATAACTGCATTTACAAAGCAGCATGGAAGAATTGACAATCCTATTTATTTTTTAAGCATATGGCTATGGTTTATGTCTTCAAATTTTTGTTTACAAGGGTGCCCTCAGTCCTAGGCAGGTTCTTGGCAGGTGAATGTGGCACAATGATGTGCCTTATTAAATTAGGCTGTAGCCTTTGCATTAAGTTTCCTGTGTTTCTTTTATGTCTGTGTTGAACAAGAACTGATTTTACATTTTATTTTGATCTTTTCTCAATGTTATGTTTATAAAGACTGAGTTTTGATTTGTATTCGTTACAGTTTTATGCTTGTTTATTGCCATTCTGTTTCTTAGAGAATGTTTACTTAAAGACCTGATGGATCAGATTATACACGTGTTGTTAGGGAAACTATTATGCCATCGAACATTTTGTTATCTTATTTCTTGCAGTCAGTTTGACACGCGGCCATTGCGAATAAGTTTTCTATTTTATCTGGCAAATGCATCATAATAAATGAATGGTTCAAAGACAGTCTAATGTAAATTTGGTGCACAAATTAAAACAACTGATGTTCTCAGTAAATATGTTGTGATTGATTATGAATGTGTGTAAGTTATCACTCAATAAAATTGCAATACAAAAAGCACATATTTTACTTTTTCATATCTTTCTTTATTATTGTTGAAAACTGTATTTTTAGAACTTTTTTTAGTGAAACCAAGCTGACATGATACTCCACATGATCACACTAAACTATGACTGCAATCTGTTGTAGCCTTATCTTTAATTACAGCTCCACATTGCAAGAGACTTAATCTGATTTCATTGTGACGTATGGTATTTTAGTAAGTGAACCTCAACTTGACTTTGTAGAAATTTCTATCCTACAATTTAAGCAATCCACAGAGAGAGTTGTTCTATATTATTAATTCTTGTCAGTGTGTCTATAGTTATCAAACCTCAAAAGAGATTCAATGTACATAAACTAGAATCGAACCCATCGATTCTCAGTTTGATCTCAAATCTCAAAGCAGTTAACTCTGCACATAATAATCGAAAATTCTCTCAGATACAAGAGTGCTAAAACTGCTACTAGAACAGCTAGCAAAGCATTGGCAAAGTAGTAAGTATTTTTACTGAAGGCAAACTGCTGAATCTCATTAAATGAGACAGCATAAATCCACATTATTTTATTATACATCATACTGCGTTTCAATACACTCTAGCATATTGAAGAACAGTTTCCTACAATTTATTAAAAGTGGAACTTGCTTCAAGTAAGATTCGAACCCACGATCGTTTGGATCATGCATCCATCATTCCCATTACACCATAGACCCATGATGATCAAGTTGAAAAAAGCTTTATAAGAGTAATGTATTTTGAGTGCGTTATTGCTGTAAACATAATACCAGAGTCTTCTTTTGAATTCCACCTTTCGATGCAAGAGACGTAATGTGATTTCACTGCAGCATGAAGAATTTTATATAAGAAAACCTCAAACTGTTAATGAATATTCTACCTTCAGACATGGGTACGAAGCCGAAGCCCTGACACATCCCGAAGCCAGCATCTCAAAACATCACGAAGATGACTCTAAAAAATAAAAATAACATGAAGCCGGGGCCTTTGTTTTTAAGAGAACTCTATAAAAAGGTTAAATCACCATATTTCAGTGTTTTGTACCTAGTTAACAGTGTCTAGTTAAAATTTTAACACTTTTGAATGGATTTGGAGTAAGAAAAACACCTATTTTAATGAAAAACATTCTAGGATTTTTGAAAACATGACGAAGCCTTGGCTTTTAAACTGCGCTTCGTACCCATGTCTGTCTACCTTACAATTTATTAAAGAGTGAAACTTCCTGGAAACGGGATTCAAACCCATAATCGTTTGATTCACATGCATCCTTCATACCCGATACACCATTGGACCAATTATGTTGAATAAAAGGTTTATAAAATAAAGTGTTGTGAATGCTGTATTGCTGTAAACATATACAAGCGCTTCGATATAAGAGATGTAGTGTGTTTCACTGCGATATGAAGGAAGTGCTTCTTATGGCGATAGTGTTTTTTGCATAAACAAGAGAAATTCGACCTTTTTCTTATCTTGACGACACCAATATCGCCCAATCTGAATCAGTGTGAACTGAACCCGTACTCATACTAGTTAGGCAATACGACTTATCACTATACGTGGCAACCGCCTGGCCTTTGTATCATTCAAGGATTGACGCTCAACATACAAGTTGCCCCAGGCGCCGGTGACGTATTACAATTGTCTTTGAAATCAACTTGCGCGCTGACAACGTCTGGTCATCAATGCCGGAATACATGAGGAGTGGCTTTTTTATTGACGTGCATCGATATTTAAAACTAAATAGTGGATACACAGTAAAGACATGTCTATTTCTATAGCGAGAGACTAGCGATAGACCTGTGTTGAAACAGTTTTAAATAATGTCCCATTACGATGACCTTTTTAAAAGAAGATCAAGTTTTTGCAAACAACTTTTGTC
>JAUUEB010511032.1:0-10025 GCA_032362205.1 Clione limacina | reverse complement strand
TTTTACTGCCTGTCTGATCTGACGTTTTGCTTCATTTCTGGCTTCAAGATATCTCTGGAAGTCATAATGGGTGTTTGAAAATTTAAATCTTTTAAAAAGATGGTACTTCTTCTTTATATACTTCATACATTTGTTACTTAGCCATACTGGTTGGTCTTTCACTCTTGTTTTATGTTTAGGTACATATTTTTTAAAACCTGTGTGTAAGATTTCTTTAAGACATTTCCAAGACTGCTCAGTGTCCATATCATTAAGCTTAAGATGAGAGACTGTTTAAGAACCGTCTTTCGTTCGGTTCTTCCTCTGGTTAAAAACGTCCTACTGTACGTGTAATACAAGTGTTTGTGGGCAGTTTAATTATAAAACTATGAAGTTAAAAGTGTACTATGGTTAAACTATAAATGCATTATATTACGACTGATCATAAATGAATCTATGATCAGTATGATCATCGTCTATTAGCCTTTGAAACTGCACAATATTGTCTGCTTTTCTTGTATCTATATTTTAATAGACAGTTATCTCATCTGCTGGTAAAAATCGTCCAGGGAGGAGTTGTGGTGCCACCACGGTTTCCGGTGCCCCAGATGTCTAATATAATATTTCTTCATAAAACGTGCTGCGTTTTTTTTCTAGTTTGATTATTTCGCCTTCTAGGTGTGGATCCAAAACTATGCATGAGAATATCTTAGAACATAATTATCAATTCTATTGGTGACAAAACGTAGTCTGGTATCAGTTCCAGCGTATTTTTTAAAAGTTTGTAATCCAAATTTCTTTTTGTGTCGCTAAGTTGTGAATCCTTTTCAATGTTTAAGTTGTTAATTCCATTTAGTATTTTTTTTTGAATTAGATCAGCTCCTGGCTGGTAATATGTGATACTAGGTAGACCTATTGGTTTGAGTTTTTCTTTGTATAAATGATCTTGAAGTTCTGATAGTAACTTAGTTGCTTTTAAGTGTTTCTATGGCTTAACTTTGTTTCCTTTTTTTCATCCATTAAATATGTTATTAAGCGGTTCTCCTTTGTTTCCAAAATGCAAGAGACAACATTTTTTCAAATCAAAATTTAGTTGCCACACTTCCTGGATCAAGGAGCCATGAAGTGCATAATCAGGCCGTCAATTCAAATTCCCTTTGTAACAGTATAAAAGGTTTTTTAAGTTCATTATATCTAGAGTCAAAAACCGTGTGGTGCCACTTTGTCATCATTGGGGAATTTTCACAAGACTTACCATAAGAACTGATCAATGGGTGTTTTAGACAAAAACTAAAAGTGCTCAGAATTTAACGGAATGGTTGTAAATGAAAGATGTGACAGGGACGATTGTAAATATGTATTTGTTTTTACGCTATGACAATAAGTGTCTTAGTTATGATCCAATTTGACCAGTGTGATAATGACGTCACGTCTTTTAAAGTGTTACAGAAAAACGGATAGATTGCATTTCTAGTTTAATCATGGTCAGAGCTCAACAAATTGATACATTAAAAACATTTACTTGACGAAACTAATCCTATGATACCACTATTGGCGACATTGGGTGACTTTTACGTGAGTAATTGACCATCTTCTGTGTAATGTGCTCACGATATAGTAATGTATAGTAATTTATATGACTTATCTTGTTTCGCCGACAATGGCGTTTCTCTATTTAGTACAATTAAATCTAACATACTTTTTTTTAGATTTCTAAGAGTGTGTTCTAAACATATATTTATGTTGTCTAAAAATGATAGTAAATTGACTTATACAGCGTTCACCTTCTGTGGTTTAGAACACACTCTTGGGAATCTAAAAATGTAGGTTAGATTAAATTTTACTAAATAGAGCAACGCCATTGTCAGCGAAAGACCCTGTCATATCTTTCATTTGCAACAATTCCCGTTCAATTCTGAGCATTGAACAAAAATATACTGTTTTTATAATAAAAATTCAATGGAACATGGTGATTTTTAGTACCCGCCGATTTAAGACAGATATCTGCATCTAGTTTTCTGCGGAACATTTATAATTTTTGCGGTGATTGGGCCTATATGATTATAATAAGATATATCCTAGAAGACCGCTGGATTAATAACAAGAGTGAAAACTCTCTCAGAACTGAATTAAGATTAAATCATATTATAACGGAGCTAAGGGTTATAGTTCAGATGCTATACACATCTCATTTCAACTCGATATGATAAAGTAAAGATGTATTCAAGAATCAAATTCTACATCAGCTCAAGCTGAACACAAAATAGGTGAACATTCTTGAAATGGGTTGCAATTTTCAGCTTTTTTATATTTCTTAGTTAAAGACATAACAAATCTTCCCAAAAACATTTTGCATTAACAAAATATTGCACCATCTGTGCACATCATATTTTTTATTTTGAACTTCTGGTTGGATTTTCAGTATACAATATGGTGAGAGAGTCTTTTTGAAAAGAAAGTATTTACACTTAACATCCCCCCTCCCCACATCAAATTTGCTGGCCAAAGAGGGTACTGGACGCAAGTATTCATAGTTCTGCTGTACAAGGTCAACCCCCGAAAAACATCTAACTTTGAGGCTCCGCATGTCAAATGTCTTAGCTTGGAGCTCACCCTGAGATTGAGATGGTTGGAGATTTACATTTACATAGCAAAGTATAACCTGTGGCTCACCATGGAAACAGGCTATAAGTTGACGAACAATTATGACACATTCAAAAAGTTTCATGAACTACTCTAGCATGATAAACTTCTGTAGTTTCCACGCTCCATAAAATCTCCCTCTCTTAGGGACCGTTCACAATTGACGAAAACCAAAAATTGGTAAAAATTGAACCCCCCTCCCCCTTGTCAACTTTTTGGGGGTAATTTGTCTGTTTTTCTCTTTGTCAACTTTTGACTGACCCCCCCTCCCCCCTTATTGGTTGACGTCAATTGTGAACGGTCCCTTAAGCATTTTTTTTAGTATGATCTTGTCCCAGTTACTTGAAATGGGGTTATCCATCAAAATTTTGTCGACTGGTATGTGATTCATGCTAGCTCTGCCTCACCTGGGGTCTTTATCAATTTAGCTTCAATACCTTAATCACCATCTGCTTTGTCATGCTTTGGGGGCTGGCTTTTCTTATCCATCCCTAGGTCCCAATAGCTCTCACATGTTCCTCAAATGGCTCACGTTTATCCCAATCGCTGAAGTCCAGGTGGTCTTTGTCATTGTTAACACATTCTCTCAATGCATATTTGTGTCATTAACCTTTTTGCTCCACCACCAGGTCACCTTCAATTGAGTAGGTTTCTTATTACTGCCCCATACTTCTCAGTGACATGGAGTAGGGTCTACTTAGGCTCTTCCATCCTTTCACTTCTTTGCTTGTTATTTGAGCTTAAAGACAGTGCTTAGAAACCTCTGACTTACCTATAGGATCTTCCATATATTCAGCTATGAATTTTCTTGTTCTGCAATCTAAACAGGCTTATCCATGGGCAACACACTGAATGAGGCTTGCTAGATAGTGCTTGGTTGCATGTTACTATTTCTTTGTTAAGAGCAAATAGAGAGAACTATTCTGACATTAGCAACTGCTTTAAACACTTGAGTTAAAACGCTTTGATGCTTCTCCACTCAAAACAGGGACTACTTTCCAGATCTAGTAAGAGAGCCGATTAGGAATAAAAACTGCCCTAAGCAAGTTTAAGAGTATTTCAATACAAATCAATTAAACTAAAGTTGAACTTGCTCCAGGAGGCCAGTGATTATCAGCAGCCAAACTGGCCGCCTACTGCAAGTGGCCTCTTACAGAAAGTTGACACTAAAAGAGAACAAGAAAAAATACCAAAGTGATGTTGTCCCAGCATGGCCTCAAACCACACAATAAGTTGGGTAAATACCCATGTGGTGTATGTCAGAAAGGTGTGGGCAGGAACTCCATATACTGCCCTTCTTGTAATCGCTGGATACACAAATGGTGTAGTCGCATCAAGGGTAACCTTTCAGCTGCTGTAAATTCCAAGTGTTCCATCTGCATCAGCCCACCCAGTGCCCAGCAGCCCACACTCTCTAGCGGGCAACAACCTTGAGGTTGTTGATAAATTTTGCTACCTAGGAGACATGCTGGAGGCCAGTCGTGGTGCAGAGTCTAGCTCTATCACTAAAGTCCAGTACGGATGGAAAAAGTTCAGAGACCTCCTTCCTCTGCTTGGCTCTAAGACGGTGTCACTGAAGCTGAACTCTATAAGACCTGTGTTCAAAACGTTCTCCTCTATGGCACTGAAACTTGGCCAGCAAGGACCGAAAACACAGATAGGCTGGTCACAACTGAAAAGACCATGATCCCCTGGATGTTCGATGCACCCAAAGACAACTCCATTTCTAGCTCGGAACCAAGACTTGTGTTACTACACCAATCAAGGAACTGATGCTGTCTGCACTGGTATGGCCATGTTGCCAGGAAAGACAGAGATAACTAGTTAAGAAGAGACCAGTCACTCAATACAGTGGGTAACCCCGGCCCTGACCGAACCCCATAGTCATGGGACGAGGTGGTCAAAGAAGACCTTAGGGAAACTCGCTTTGACCCGAGACTAGCGCTAAACAGAGATGCCTGGAGAACTGCCATTGCATCGCGAACAGTCTAACCCATGCAGCATGGAAAAAATAGACTTTAAATGATGATGATGATGATGATGATGATGATGATGATGATGAATAAAATTGAATGGTCGCGTAGAAAGTGGTCACTTACCGGGGGTGGCCGCTGATGAAGTTCAACTGTACACTGAATTTTTGTCTATAGGAATGGCCTGTTATCTTTTTCGTGTTTGTATCTACTAAACTCAGAGAAATAACTACAGAAAAAGCCCATGCCAAATGCCCCAAAGTCAAATCTCAGGTTAGTTTAAACAAAAAGAAAACACAGTTTTGTTGAATTGTTCAAGAGTTTATGTAAAATGTGACATTATGGTGACGATTGATGAATAATTAATAAACCAAGAAAAATGATCTGAAACATATAACAAATAACTCAACATTCTTTGCAGACAAGTAACTTAACACATTCACACACATTGTTTTCTTAGTTTGGGTTAAACAGTAGACAATGATCAGATCTGCAGGGAATGCCATAAACGATAAAAACCCTTAAAGGCTAACTTGTATTATGTAAAAAATAGAAAAAGAGACACTATTTTGCAAGTGTATCTTTCCAATATCAGTTATAAATATCTTCTTGAGCCTGGCAATAGATAATGTTACAAAGTCTTTAAAATTTTGTAGTTGTGGTAATAAATTGTAACGCTTTCACTACAAGTAAATTACATCTTGTTTTCTACACACAGAACATGTTAACAGCAATTTTCTTTTAAAGAACATAATGCATGCGTTTTGATACTGTTGTAAGGTAAAAGGATAAATACTTAAAACATAAAGCTTCTCAACTAAAACATGAGCATTTTCTAAACAGGTAATATTTTAGTTCTTATCTGTAGACCATTGTATCTTTTATGAAAAACATACATAAAGTTAAATGAAGTAAATAAGCAACAACTTCAAAGCTTGCATGAATCAAACTCAAAACTTATTCTCACTACCTGCCAAAAAATATGCTATAACCTGCTTAAAAGCAAATTTAAAAATAAAGGTGCATGATTTGGATTCACCTAACCATGCTTAAAAGGGACTGAATAACTTGATTAATAAACTTCAAGGCGACAAATTATAATAAGATAATAAATAGTCCCATTAAAAATATTCATTATAAATAAATATACTCAGTCCTATTACTATTAATCTTCAAACATTCAGTCATTAAAAAATTTTGTTTTTTAACTTAAAAATGGATGACTGTCTGATGACTTGCTGTTTGATTAAGAAATAAGAACGAATTTTACAAATAGCTTTATTTATCGATTCTATGATAAAGAATTGAACAATTCACAACGCTCTTCATACAATCTGTGAAACTCATTGGCCAGATAGAAGAAGGGTGTGTCCACATTCTGCATCTCTTTCTGAAAACGAGAAAAAGGTATTGTGTCAATGAAAGTCTCTAAATTATTAAAAAAATCTAAGTGTGAGCACTTCTTTCATTGCTGTCTTTGGTAGATTTATTTGATGATAACGATTTATAACATTTGGACTCTTTCTGGGTATACTTGTTTTGAATTATGCATACTTTCAAAGTTAATATGTATTTTGTTACCATAAAATAAAAAACACTATGCCAAAGAATAAATCTGTAATTTTCAATGCTGTATTAAATTATTGGGTTCAACTTGAGAAGATAAAGTAAATTTAAAAAAAAAGTTTAACATTCCAACATAAAACACAATATTTTTTTAAAATCAGATCAAAGCAGATCAAATGGGATCCTCACACACAGAAAAAGTGGGTTAGATAATCAGATAGACAAGTCGCATGATAATCAGAAAGTGTGTACAAAATAGGACATAATAAAAGTGAACATGTGCTGTTTTTTTAAATAACAAAAAAAATGACAATCTCAGCCTTATAATTACAATATAGCATTGCAACTTACAACATATTTCAATAGAAAGGGAGACATATTGAAGATACAAAAAAATATTTCTTTTCAAAGTATGAACAATGAGTTAAAAATCAACTTTAAAACAAAAGATACTCACAGCTGAACATTCAAAGTATTCAAGTTTATTGTTGTGTGCCAACTCTTGGCCCTTTTTAGGACTGATGCAGCGTCTCTGTTCCAAGTCTATCTTGTTTGCTATGAGAACTCCTATAAACAAACAAAGATAAAATTCAGTTTATGAAACTATGGTGAAACACATTCAGAACATTAAATATAATATACCAAAAAATATGAAATCCTGTTGCTTCTTTGCTCTTGTTAGATGATTTAAAAAAAATCTAATACAACATATATATATATACATTAACTATCAATTGCATCTGGGATCCTCTGTTATTCCATTCTGAATTTCGAGCAAGTTTCTATTGTGAACTAGGGTTGAAATTGACAAGCAAGGAACCTTTTGTGCATCCCCCCCCCTTTTACAAATTTAAGTTGCTAATTTTCTTGTCTCAAACTTCAATTTTCTCACTTCAAAGACAAGCAAAGGAACATTTTTGGGTGTCAATAGAAGCCTTCTTTTAAAAACTTACTTGCTCTCTTTATGGCTAAAGACCCAAAACAGGCGTCTTTAGGGGATCTGGGCTTTTAAGAGTGGGAAAAATAGGAACTAAAATATAAGCTTTGAATTATCAATTACTTGTTATAATCAAGTTCAAATTATGCAGATTCACTGTACACATGCAAACCAGGTTTGACATAACTTTATAACATCAATAAATTTTCATCAAAAGTTAAAATTACCTGGTATGTCAACATTGGGGTATGTAGCTTTCACTCTTTCTAACCATTTAAGACAGCTGGAGAATGATGTTTCACTGGTACAGTCATAAACGACCATTATCACAGAAGGATGATCCCACTGAGAAAGAGAAAAGACAACATTAATTGGATCATCATTATTTTAATTCTTCAAAGAGCTATGGAATCTTCGTGACTCAAAGTATAAAAAAACAAACAATGCAGCCAAAATATTTCTCTGTCAAAGGGAAATCTGATAGATACAGCAAACACTAAAAATTGATTTTGAAATATCCCTATCCTTTATCATTCCATGTATCATTTGAACAACTTACAATATAATCAACATACTAAATATTGATAGAAATTATATTTTTAGTACATTATCTAAATGATCATATTTTGTTGAAGTGAGACACTATATTTCCATATAAAAATAAAATGTTCATTAAAAAGTTAAAAGTACCTGGTAGTTGGGGTAAAGTTGCTTTCACTCTGCCTAACCAATTAAGACAATAAAAGAATAATGATGTTTCATTGGTGCAGTCATAAGCAATCATTATCACAAAGGAAATATATTTCTCTTTTTACTTATAAAATTGATACAAAATGGGAAGAAATTACAACCATGGAGTTTAACACACATTTCTTGTGATAAGTGGGTAATTACTGTGAAGCTTAGTATATAGCCTGTGTACAATATACAGTGTTTTTTTTTAATTATTGTACAACTTTGCAATGCTATAAAAAAGAAGCAACTACAACAGATATTATTATCTTGTTTTTTTGCAACAAATTTGTTTGGTGTAAATTGCTTTGAAATTATTCATCGGTTGTTGAATGAGGCAATGCAACATTTTCTTGTTTGTCTTTTTTGTCCTTTCTAATATGGCTATTTTAGCCTTATAATGGCTCATTTGACAACCAGAAGTAGAACCCAAAGCATTTTCACACACAAAAAACGCATATAAAAATAAATATGATGCAAAAAAACTAAATGATAATATCTTTGCTATTTTTTTAATCTCAAGTTAAAGTTGTACATTAATAAATTTAAACACATTGTATTTCATATTCCCATAATAGACATGTTTTATAACTGTACCAAGTTTCATGGAAGCTATCAATAAGTAATGATTTTATGACCATGGGAAAGAACTTTTGGCTCCTCTTATATTTGTTTGCCAATTAATCAACAATACAAACGCTCTATCAAATAATTTCCATAAAGTAAAATGATTGTATCAATAATTTTTTTTACTAAAAGTTAAAAAGAATTTGAAATACTTACTAATCTTTTGACAAAATCTGAAAATATTTCTTTGCCAGCAGTGTCATAAATGTACATTTCCTGAAAAAAGAAAAAAGTATATATAATTAGTGTGTACATAGCATTATAATATTATGCAGTTGTATCCTATTGTGATTCTGAGTTGTAGAATTCTGGACTGTACCATAATCATGCATGAGTATTAGCAAATCACTACCTCAACTTTGAGAGCAATTACATTTAAACTGTGTTTTCGTGACTTCACACATCTAAACCACTATAACATAATCATTTTGCAAGTAATGCTTTTAATCTTTTCAACAAACATTCTTTAATGTATAATAAACAAGAAACTGTATCAACTCATTTTCAAGTTTAGCCACATGCAGCATTTCGATTGCTTGTGACACATTTAAGGTCAAGAAATGGTTGTTAAAATTCAAGATAAAAGCTAGTTTTAGTCTAGAAAAAGGACAGACTTACATAAAAAGAGACTCATTTTTCATCATAGCAAATTAAAAACTGAGCTGTGTGGACTGAAATGTATTTTTGTATCAAATGCAAAAAATGTCTTTACTTGTGGAGAACAAAACATATGAAAATATACTGCTTTATCATATAAACCTGTGAAACATTGTCCACAAAGGAAGATTAAGGCCTTAAAACTAAGCTCAAACTGAAATTAATAATTATAAACTGTCATAAAAAGAGGACTCTCTAAAACCACCAAAGACAAAAATAACTGTATTTCAATGTTCAAACGGATGAATATCTAAAATAAGAACTTGCACGTTGAGATTCCTCTTTTTATGACTAATACAAATAATCACCTGTAGTCAACCCACTTTTTTATATCTATTATGAACTCTCAATCCATCTAATAGCTGAAACTTATTCCAATCGTTGAGCAATGGTGGGCTACTGTTTTAGTACAATGTGATATAAGTTACTCACCACCCCATCTGAGGAATCTGGAATATTAACAGGCTTGACAAGAACTTCCACACCTTGGGTCTGAGGATAACAGAATATAAAAATCCAAAGATGCATCGAGTGAACATTTGATTCAATATCATTACACTTGTAGCATGTTCATGCATTTATTGAACTTGAACTGTGCACTTGGTGTTAAAGGTTATTGAGTACCTGAGATATCTATCTTATATTATAATTGCATTTAAGACGTAGGTAGGTTTGTTCGCCTAGGGGTTATTTGAGAATTTCATACTAATAATTGCAAAGCTCACCAGCAAAAAGCATGACTTCAAAAAATCCCAGACTAATCTTAAAAAATCTCTAAATAGCTAAGCAAGTGCCTTTTTGTGCTGCTTGTTAGAATAATTTTAAAACAATATTTGTCAGGCCAGGCACTACGCTTGTTACTGTTTGGCAATATAGATAGACAGTACAGCCTGCATTGCCTCCATAGGGAC
>JAUUEB010511031.1:0-17961 GCA_032362205.1 Clione limacina | reverse complement strand
TATGTCTGAACTTATGTATGAATGCTGTTAAAGAGATTTGGGAAGCTTTTATATACCCAAACAAATCCATTAAAAAAGAGTGAAAAAAACTGTATTTATACGGCAGAGGTTTGATGGTTTTCAGATAAGCTGTATAAAAAATTCAAATG
Organism: Clione limacina; assembly: GCA_032362205.1. Taxonomy (NCBI): domain Eukaryota; kingdom Metazoa; phylum Mollusca; class Gastropoda; order Pteropoda; family Clionidae; genus Clione; species Clione limacina. The sequence goes on along the minus strand of JAUUEB010511031.1, from coordinate 17,812 downwards.
TTAAAAAGCACTCCAGGGTCAAAAAGAGATCCTTCAACCTTTCTAGATTTCATAAAAATAAGTGCAAGTCATGTATTCTTTAAAAAAAATTACACCATCATAGGACCACTTTCCTGAGAATGGGCCTGACTGATGGTTTGTGACCTCAATACTAAAGTCAGCAAGTCTTAGAAAAAGCCTTTTTAGCAAAACCTCAGGGTGTGGAAGCTGAAAGAGCTTGCAGCAAGGGAAAACTTCTCTCATAAGATTACCTCACTCCTTAACCCACCCACACCTGCAGATGGGGTGGAGGGCACTTGGACTAGGCTTATGACAGCCTTAACCTCTGCCACAGAGAGCACATGTGGCTGAACCAAAAGACGCTCTTAGCATAGGGTCACTTGAATGTTGTATGAAGAAGAAGAGGCTGCCTTCCTTGAGAAAGGGTGAATCTGCAGATGCACAAGTAAGGACTGTGTCCAACATGTGAATACAATGCAGCCAATAAGACAAGGGCGCTAGGGGAGGGGGTGGCTACCTCTCCTGTCTTTTGGATGGTTGGCAGAATGTGCCCTTTTTTGCAAAAAGAAGAAAATGAAGAATAAAGGGGGAAAAGAGAGAAAAAAAGACACAAACGTAATGAAGAAACATATTGAGTAGCGAGATGCCTTAATTTCGCACCTTCAACCCCTTTTTAAAAAAATTGTTCATACAAGGCTCGTTCAAAATATTTTTTTTCTTATTTGGAACTATAAACAATGGAAAAGATGTTGAGATATTGGCAAGTTTATTTTGAAGGAAAATGAGTTAGTTTGCGTTGGGGGTTATGTTTAGTAGGGTGATGAGGGGCAAAATCCTACCACCCCTGCCCTTTTGTTGTTCCGTTAGTCCTGAACAAGACTACAAAGAGAAGTGTCTACTTAGCAAATAGTACTGCAGAAAAGAAAGAGTTTGGAAACCTATCCTCGAGCACAGTTAGAGACAATGCTTTCAAGGTAGCAAAGCTGTTGAAAGCTGAAAACAAAGATGTCATCTGTGACCCATGCATCAAAGATGACAAGGGATGTAAAGCCTTCAGTAATGCTCAAAAGTTAAAAGCTGTCTGTTGGAAGCCCCCTAGGATAGACTTACTATGAAAGAATGACCGAACTGACAAAGATGGGAACAGGGACCAGGAAAGGTTTTTCATTGATTCCACTCTTCTTGGTCATCTGCACACCTTCTATAACTGTAGGACAGAAACTTTTTGATAACTACTTCCTGGTTCTTATGAAAGAGTGAGAAGGAGAAGAGCACAGAGATAGAATGATAGTTATGCACATTTTGTTTTATTCTGTGATAAGTAATTTGATATTAACATGAATATTCTTAAATAACTGTACTACTTATGTGTCACACCTTTTCAGTTTAAATCATTAGTTTTGATTTTGATTCTGTGGTATTGGTGATAAAAAAATGTATGACATGTAAACTGATTATTATTGAAGCTGTGCTTATAAAATGTTGCACTCATTTTAAATATGTATCTTAGTATTTGTATTGAGAAACATAAATTTTACATTTTCATGGGTTTAGATGAATAAAGTATTTTATAGCACTGACTGCTAACCTGATGCCTCCCCCCCCACACCTGGAAATTGACAAATCCTTCCTGGAAAACTTTTAATGCCCATGTTCCAAATATGGTTGTGATCGTTGAAGTGTAATGTATGCCAGCACTAATGATACATACCACAATCTGATGATCCAACAATTTTTTAAGGTATAGACAGATGGGGAAAAGTTTTCAGTGTAAATTTCCTGTATACAAGACTTTTCAACATGGAATAGTGTACGATGCACAATCAATTGGTTGCAGGTAGTTTTATTTGATTCAGTTTTGCAAATCTACTAAGGTATTCATAGGTAATTTGCACGATGAATGTGGATTTTCTGTTGATTCAGTAAACTTGAAAAACTATGGTCAGTCTTGGGAAAGAGACTGTAGATAACAAAGGGAAGGCCATATCTATATTATAAATTTTTTGCACTGTTTCTGGTAGTTCTGTAATATCCTAATTCCCTTGTCTTATTCAATATTTTTCTTCTTTCTCAGGGCAACAGAGCTAAATTTTATGATGAGCGTCAAAATTCTTGGGATAAGATCTTTCAATGGATTGGTGCTGATTGTCTTCCAAAGAATAGTACACAAAAACAGGGGAAAAAACGTCATATGATAGAAGAGCCCACAGCTTTCTCAACACCTATAAAGTTTCCTCATTCAACTGTTGTTTGTTGTATTTCAGACTCAGATGATGAAGAAAATTCACTTTATACACCGTCTTTGAACTCCTCACAGTCTATTTGTGATAAAAATGTGTCTTTAATAAATACCACACAAACAAGAATCGATGTAGTACCTCATTCTGGCACTACACCTCATACACTGTCTTTGAATTCTCCACAGTGCCAGTCCATTTGTGATGAAAATGTGTCTTTGCTAAATACCACACAAATAAGAATTAATGTGGTACCTCAATCTGGCACTACACCTCATACACCGTCTTTGAACTCTCCACAGTGCCAGTCCATTTGTGATGAAAATGTGTCTTTATTAAATACCACACAAACAAGAACTAATGTAGTACCTCAATCTTGTTGTACACCTTCAAATAAAACCTGTGATTGTGCTCAAAGCAGAACTTGCACTTGTGATAATGTGGAAAGTATCTCTAGTCCGCCCATTACAAACATTGAGAGAAGCCAAGTGATAATTAGTGATCTGGAAAGTGATGATTTACCCTCATTGGACAGAGCCATTCTAGACCAGGCATCCCTTGAAAAACCACTTTCCAAATACCCAAATAGAAACCGAAAGCCAAAACATAGATCAGTGACAAAACGAGATCAATTTTCATTAAAATCTCAATTACAAATTGGTTATCTAGAAAGTGATGATATACCCTCCTTGGACAAAGACATAGACTGCTCATCCCTTAAAAAACACTTGAAAAATCACAATCTTCAAAAGAAACTGGATCAAATGTTGTTATTGCTGAAATGGCTTACCTGCGTATAAGCATGTCCCTTCTACCCTTTTGTCCGCTTGTATTTTTCTCTGTTAGTTGATTTAGTCAGGTTTTCAAATTTTTCAGTTTCTATCATTCGGGTATGATTGAATCAGCACTGGACTGTTGTAACCTGTTAGGTGCGCTCAACTTTTATGTGGACTTTTCCTCAACATACAGACCAACAACTGAAGTGACAAGGAAGCTTGTAATAGAACTCATTGAAAAAGAGAATGACACAATTTTATTCAGCAGTGTAAGGAGTCATATTTTATCTTTTTGGCAGCAGTTCCCGAGTGACATTTCTATTTCCGAAGACGACTTTGAAAAGGCTTTACAACATGGAAAGTATTCATTATTGATATTTGAAGGACTGCACCTCAACCTGATGACGAAAAATTTATGTGACCCAAGTGCTCCTCGGAAAACCTTAGCTTGTGCCCTTCTTTCTGTTGAACTCAATAGAGTAAACCTTAAAAAACTTTGCAAAGCAATAACACGGCTTACAAATGCAATTTATACTCCAGGCTTTTCTTGGAAAGATGGACTCTTCCAGACTTACAGAGCTTTACACCATGGGCTTTCTCTCAGTCTGCTGGCATCAAAAAGTCAGGTGGGTAATAAATGTTGACAATAGATAAGGCAATTTTAGGGCAATGCTTGATTTACTTACAAGATGTTCCAAGGCCTGAGGGTATGGCCTCTTTTCTGTTAATATAGAACTGAAGTAAGGCAAAAGTAAACTGTTGGATATGGCTTTATTGGGCCTGCATTGTAGTAGTATACTTGTCTGATGCCATAGCAATATATATAGCACTTAAATGACCTTTTTGAGTTGCTAGCGCTGTAAAACCTTAGATATAAAAAAAACAACAGATGTCCATGACTATAAATCTAACTTTCTCAAGAGCTCTCAAAGATAGAGCTTTAATCTCAATAAGTGTTTCCCTCAAGATTCTTAATTTTTTACACCAGTATAAGAGAAGACTTACTGTGCCAATGATTTACCAAAGTAGTAGGTCAATGGGAAATGACAAACAGATATTTTCAACTAGCTCTGATAGACTCCCCAAAATAATGGACCATTTTCAAAATAGTACTTAGACTAACAAATTTTTCCTGAGTTGTCCACTGCAAATTCATATATTCCATAAATGCTTGTTGTGGTCTTGAGATCATGGGTGGTAAAGAAGCAGATTTTTCTGCTATTTCTGTAATCCGGCTACTTTTTCCAGTAATTCAATTTGTTGATTGATCCAATCAAGTAATCCTGCTACCAAAATATAGGTAAATGCAATTGGAGTAGATTATATAACAATTCCTTTGTACACTATTTCTTATTTTTTTGGATAGTTTCTTGAACGTTGCTCAATGTAACCTGCCTTTCACATTTTTTTTTAATGATTTCCCATTTTGTCAATCAGAATGTTTTTCGACTATTTCATATAATCACCCGTAGTCAAACCCTATTTATTGGCCAATCAGAATGTTATTATTTTGATTCCAAAAACTGATTTTTTCTTTTTGTTGACAAAGTAATCCAACCCAAAAATAATCTGGTTGTTTGTTCAAATAATCAAGTCTATAAGATTACCGAAAATATTCTAAATCTAGTTCTGATTGCCTCAAACAAATAATCCAACCCAATCCAATCCTATAACCAACTTTCAGTCTTCCCTACGGCACTGCTAAATTTACTAATATTTCCACTCGTGATTAAGGTGAACAATGAACAAAATTTTAGACAGTGGAAAACATTGTATGAATATTAAGGATATTCTGAAGACTATTTGGAGTTAAAACCTGCCAGAGAACATGCAACAAGATTTCTTCAGAGAGTAACAGTCCAGATCCTTACATGATGCCCACAAGGAGCTAGAAAATAACAGAAAGAAAATGATCAGGATTATTTTGAACATTTTAGTTTTAATCTCATAAATTCTGATAAATATATTTGTGATTTTTAAACTATAACAGAACCATTTAGTGTTAATGCTTAATTAGGTTAGGTAGGATATACCAGTGAATATTACTCAAGTTGATCTTTTCTATGAAATCTTATACTTCACAGAGTCAGTGCATGTATTTTCTGTCTGAGGAACTTGCAAGAGAGTACAAAGGCCTCAACAAAACAGAATTGAAAGTTGAGCTCATAAGCAGTATAGAACAGCCTCAGTTAACTGTACTTCTTATTAGAAAAGTGCTGCTCGACATGTTGCTTCTTGATGCATTATCACTTAATCAAGTATCTGTCTCAGCTTTTCTTATATGTCTGAAAAGTCTCACTTTAGGTCACAAAGAGGTTAGTTTAATTATTTGTTTAAGATGGTTTAAACTTAATTTACACATATAAGACTTATTGTAGAACCTTTATGATATGTCCCTCAGTAACAATTATAGGGTGACTGCCAATGATTTATCTCCCCTGAAAATGTGAACTTGATTGCCACCCATCCCCACTCCTCCCTAGGAACTTTTGTTAAAAGTATCAAATGTTTTTTCTGAATTATGTTTTAATAGTGTAAAATAAATGTGTTTCGCTCCTCGAAATAAGCATATGCCCCGAAACTTTGACAACAAAAATTTGTGAAGGCTTGCAATCTCTCTTGAGGTATATTTTAATAAGTTTTAATATGTTGCTATGCTCAGGGTCTATGTACAGACCTTTTTTCCCTGGAATAGAAGAACATTTTTATATGAAGGGTTGAGTTGCAAAATGAAACGGTGCTTTATCTGGGAGGGGGGAGATTAAATGGATTTTCTAGTGATTTAAAAAATTGACAGCACCTTTAAAAATTTACAATGTGTCAATGTTATGTCAGGCTATATAATAATATTTTTGTTTATTTCAGAAGGAGTTGTGTTCCGGAGAATGTGACGAGTATTCCTTCCTCATGTATTTCTTGTTATTTAGTATACTGGAATGCATTAAATGTAAGAGAACTTCCTTTATAATCATTTTACTGTTATTAAAAAAGTTTAATTAACCAAACTTTGTATACATATATTTTAAATGTTAGTAATTTTTTAAGATATCGGGTTTAGATTCTTTTCAAATAGTTTGCAAATTGAAGTATTTACTCCCGTCTTCCAAATAAGATTGATGCCTCAATTAGAGCAATTTAAAGAAAAAAGTAAAAATGCTAATAAGAGTTATGCCTCAAATAAGAGCGATGGCTTGAAAACCCTAACTTTACCTGTATGAATGTCTACAATAATTTTTTCACATAGATTCAAACTAATGTGTATGAATAAATAAAAAACAATGTCACAAACAAAAAAAGTAATGTTTATAAATTTATTGAAAAAAACAACTGTTTATATGCTTTAAAACCAAAAAAATATTAGAATAACAAAATGAAGAAGTTTCATTAAAAATTGTACTATTGATAACTGAATTGACAGGCCCAACATTATTTTTCCAAATACAATTCGCGCATCCCCCCTCCGAGGGCTTATTCAAATTTATATTTTGGGGCTTAATGCTGGGCTGGTAAAAAGTTAAGTTCTAGTACTGTACTCAAACACATTAAATCGAGTCAAACAGCATTGAAAATGTCCAGCATATCCCTCAAACTTGCTAGGAGCATTGTTATAGTTAAAAGTGTCACCGCTGATAATGGCATTGATTTAAAGACTATCAATACCCAAGCAGGTCCATGGCAGCACGCAAACACTTGTCTTGTGCAAGCAAATCCTTGTTTTGTGCACGCAAATGCTATGTTCACAAAGTTGAGCGTCTTTCAATTAAATGATCCTCTTTGCATCCATTTTTTATCACAGTGGTTTCCCCTACCAATTTCTAAGAAGAGAAAACAATACCAAAAGTGAAACTTTCACTGATGTTTGGATATATTCAGAGTTTTGCTGAAATTCATAAAAAATCCTTAATTGCCTGAGGAACCAGCAGGTCAAACAAATATTCTCAATTGTGCTGACATGAAGTTGAAACTACATAAGAAGTGTTGTCAATTTGAATGACATGCATGTTGGCTTATTAGTGGCTTATGAAAAGACATGTGTTTCATGATGGGAAATTTTAACCTTGGACGTCCCGCTTGAATCATGTAGCCTGTCATGTCATGTATGACAATTAAAATATATTGAATCCAGTGCAGTGGGTTCACTCATTTACCAAATTCAATTCACCCTGACACACATTCAAGTTAAGATTATCATTTTGATTGAAAAGATTTTTTTGTTTCTAACAAAATTAATTGAATTAAGCTGCTAGTTAAACTAATTTTGATAGGCTGATTACAAAAACGCTTAATTTTTATATGTCCAAAATCTAGATGACTTTGTAACGGAAATGTAGGGCCCACAATTTAATGCAAGGGTTACATACTCGTCACTGGTTCTCATTGACAGACATGTCAAAGCTGATTGCATGTATCCAGCAAAATCTCGGGTATGATAAATTTGAAGCAAGTCTAGGATGAAAAAAGTAATATTTTACCAAACCAGTTTTGATATTATTGCATGACGTTTTCAAGCAGCATTTCTGCTGTATTATTTACTCAATAGTCAATAGTCTATCCTGTAAAAATTATTACATTTTGGTTGTCACAATAAATTTTGTTTACTCTGAGATATTGATGTCTGGATCTTAAACTGCAAAGGTCTTTGAAACTTTTGTTATCTCTCTTTTTACTATGAATTATCTCTCTCTCAGATCGAGTTGAAGAAACTCAGCGGTCCAGACTACTGAGTCGTGGTTTGGCCAAACTTTACCTCGACGAAGAAGCATCTTCACAGCTGCATCACCATGTCTCAGACTTCTGCCAGTCACTTTCAGCGTGCTCATCCTTCACCCAGAACAGTTGGTTGGAGCTTTTACAATGCATTGTTGAGTTGACTGCCAGTGTGACTAAACAATGAACATTTATGTTACAGTTGTTCCATAGAGATAAGATACCAAGATTTTTGGCACTCTTCATTAACGGCAAGATATTGATGGACTATTTTTGCATGCAGTCTTATATCAATTTACTTGACAGGTTTCATAATTGTATCCATATATACAGGTAAACAAAAATGTTGTTTGTTAGTAAAATATAAATTCAAAATCAGACTTCAGTGGATCCATTTTGTGAGTTGCAGAGTAAATTTTTCAACATGTGGTAAAGATTTTGATACATAGTTTTTCTTAACACTTTTCATGTTAAAATCTCATCAAATTTTGATACATAGTTTTTCTTTAACGATTACACACTTCACGTTAAAATGTATTTTTTTCAAAACCATATTTTACTTTAGCAAATAAACAACTTTTTTGTTTACCTATATATGGATATAATTATGGAACCTGTTAAGTAAAACTGATATAAAACTGAGTGCAAAAAATTGTCCATCAATTGCAAGCTGTATGGGAGAAAAATGCTAAAAACCTTTTTTTTGTCTCTGTGGAACAACTTTAGTTGTTATCTTATACATGTTACCTAGGCAGCCTTCCATTGTTGAATCTTGCCCTCCATAGATGCCTTGTTGTTTTGTGCTTCTCTTGTTAAGTTTCACATGTGTGATTGACAATGCCATTATTGTTGTGTTTATGAAGGCGCAATAAGTTTCCTAGGCTGAGTTTTAAAAAAAAATGTTATTCTTTCATGATATGAATCAACGATACTACAGAAGTATTAGACACAGTTCCAACCACACTGCTTAGATTTTTCATCCATAGATACCACATAAAAAAAGACACATAAAAACTGTGATAATTGAAAAAAGGCACTGATTTTAGTTTTCTTAAAACTGCCCTGTTGCTTGAGACAAGATGTGTTAACATACATTCATTGTTTAAAATGTTGTTGATAGTTTTATGATAAAATGGAATAATTCACTGACATGAGTTCTCAATTTAAAATGTATGTTTATATAAATTACCAATAAAGTATTCATGAATATAGCATAATTTAGATTTTTGAGTGTAACAAGATTTAAAAGGTCATGTATTGGACAGGTTTTTTTTACTCTCGACACAAGGTCAGAACATTACTCCAAGTATAGAAACCAAATCCTGACTCAGATTCCTTGTCCTTGCCTGTATTTGTCTGTTATTATGTTTAGTTCAGGAATACTTTCATAGGAACAAATATACACAATTGTTGTTTATCCTACTGTAGGCTTTTACAACATAGGCAGTAAGAGGGGATATAAAAATGTTCAATCATCACAGAGGATGACTTATAAAGATAAAAGAACACATCTCTCATGAGCAGGTTCTAATCAAGGTCAACAGGTAGCAACTGCTATGGTAGTTATATGACACCAAACTATGACTGAGTACATTATTTCTGTTTAAAACTGTTTAACTAAGTTTACTCTTCCATAACAGTAACTTTACAGACCATGTTTATTGTTCACAGGCCCCTTTTAGGTTTAAAATCAAATACAAACTTTTAAGATTACATTTACAAACAAACTGAATATAATCAATTTTAATCTGATTAGGATTACTGTAAAACAGGCCTTTTTCGTAAGAACTTAATTTCTGTTTTTTTGTGCAAAGAATTGTGTAATTTACGAAAATAAATCCCTTGCAAAATTTTCTATAAGTTAAAAATGACACCTTTGCTTACTTTACAAAAATAGAGAGTTGTAATAATGTAAGAGAGGACAATCACACTTTATATGTAGGACTCTGTAACAGCAATAAATGTAAGGTAAATGCATGCCTCTGTGACAGTGCACAGTGACTTGCGGTAAGAAAAAAGTACATACTATCAAACTTCTAAAGATTGCTAAACAAAGACATTTGCATTTTGAGACTGGTTGAGATTTGCAAAATAAGTCCCTTGCAAAAGCTACTTTTCTGAATTTTCAAAAATAAAGTGCTTTTGAAAAAACCCTGTTTAACAGTACTTGTTGATTGAATATTTGATTAGGTATGGTAAGTTGGTAAGAACATTCTGCTACTCAAAGGTTTTCAAAATAATCGACCCTTTTCTGAATTGTAATCCAAGATTTTACATGGCTTTTTTATCTATAACTGTAAAAATTTACATTGTTTCATTTATATTTGTATCTAGTTCTGTGTTTTTTCATTTATATTTGTATCTAGTTCTGTGTTTTTTTTCTTTCTATTTTTTCATTCATGTTTGTATCTAGTTCTGTGGTTTCACTTCACTGTGGCTGTACTGACAGTTCCTTGTACACACTTTTATCATTTTTTTTTGGTCACTCCATGTTACCCTGAGAAGCCGCCTGTGAAACCATATTTTTGCTGCTTGTATCTTGTTCTTCTCTTCTTACTAAGTGTACATACCAACTGGCCAGATTTGACATTTGAGAAGCTGTATTTTAATTCTTTTGGGATACCTTGGTCTTTCCAGACATAGTTTAGTTCTACAGTTTTTTTCCCATACCTATATGAGCTTTCATGTCTTTGGTACATTCGCCATTGTTTGTCTTGACCGAGTATTAGTATCTGAAATCTTGTAGATTTTCCAACTTTGTTTTATCTATTGTGATGTTTTGTAGATACCTTTCTTTTCTTTTTATGTGCATGACTTTTTGGAATTTAGTTTTAATCCTGCTTTGATTCCTGCAGCATCTCCTTTGTATAAAATCTTCTTATGCTTGTAATGTTGTCTATGGCTTAAAGGATAAAATACTTATGGAAAAGGGAAAATAACTATTTTTACCAAAGAATTGTATTTGAATATAATGAATTATAATTGTTGCACATCTGGAGTCAGAAAGTGTTTTTCTGACTCCATAAATTTATTTCTCCAACTCTCTGCTGGATTGTTGATTTCTGCTTTTTCATGCTTTAGTTTCTTAATATTTTCATATATTACATAAGACTTAAGAAACACCCACATGAATAGACAGTGTTTGGGGGATCCTTCGTAAAAAGAGGAAGGATCTCCAAACACAGTGTTTGGGGGATCCTTTGTAAAAAGGGAAAGGATCTCCAAACACAGTGTTTGGGGGATTCGTCGTAAAAAGGGGAATGATCTCCAAAAAAAGGGTTTCGTCAGGTGAGTGTTTCTAAAGTCTATGTTCCTAAGCTTCAACTAAAGTCGATGCACTCTCCAATTTATTCAATTCAAACTCAACTTTATTTTCATATATTGTCTAAAAGTTGTATATTTTGTATTTTTCATTCCTTGATGTGTTCTGTTAAGACAGAATAAATGTATTTAACTTGTTTGATCTCAACCCATAAGAAGTGATGATCATTCCAATTTTCTAGTCACTCATATTCATGTGCAAATGTATAGACAAAAGCTTTAATATTTTTTTTACCTATGTTTTGTCATGTCCAGCTTTGAGTGTGTTTCTCTCTCAAACTGTCCTGATATATAAATTATTTTAGAATGTGGCAACTCTGGTCAAAAGGTTCAACATGACAATTTGTCTTCTAGCAAATGAGATCTGGTAATTTCTTCTGGATTGTTTGTCCCAGCTTGTCTTGAATAACAAATTCATTATACGCAGTATTAATATTTGTAACTAGTGGTACTGAAAAGCTTAGAATTGCTCATTGAATAAAAAAAACACATAAGAATTGACAACTTGCATGATCATAGAAATGCTTGTCTTTCTGTTCACTGTGCACCTTCTTTTGAGGTTGGGATCCAACTTCAAGCCACTCATTTACCTTTATATTCAGGGTTCAAATCATCCACCAATGTTTGATCAGCAGTAGTAGAGTCAAGGTTCTCAACAAAAATTCATCCTCTTCATTCTCAAAGCATTGGAGACACTGAATAAAGCAGCACATTATCGTTGTGTTGATTGATAATTTGAAACCTATCCTTGACTGTTGGCCATAGTGCTTTATTGTCGACTAGATAAACACCCTTGCTCTGCATCCATCCAACATAATGATAATAATAATAACAATTTTAGGCGTTATCCAAAAAGTTAGGACCATAGGTGTGTGTAATTTCATAAAGATAGCTCAAATGGTTCTGTCGTCTAGGCAAGTGTATTTATTGAACACAGTAGTAGTGTGTTCTGCCTCAAAAACTTTCAAGATCAAGGCTCAAGTAAGAGTAACAAACCTTTTTATTCTATGAAATCGATTATTGTTGCAAAGAAAGGGCTCAGAAAACCAGGTTCATAAAAAAATCAGATTTTTAAAAGTTCAATCCTTAAACCTTTAGAGGCTTTTTTCTTAGAATAAAATCAGCATTATGTAGAACCTTTTGAGGGAAGGCATCACAAATACTAGAGGATGTAGCTAATGGTAGAGGTTCTGTTGAAGGAGTATTGTTTTGCTTGTTTGATTATTTATTATTTGTTTGGAATTGGTTTGAGCTTTACTATGACTCTTAAATTACATAACAATAACAGTGTTAATATATATTGAATTTATATTGTTCCTTTAAGCTCAAATGGTTTCAATGCTTTTTTTTACCCTGACAGGCATATGGTGGCAATGTGAACTTAAGATTGATACTTAATTAATTAAAGAATGAATAATGCAAACATTGTTTGTATTTCAATTTCAAAATCATAATAATTGTTGTTATGAAAAAAAGATTTTGAGTCAAAAGAGAACATACATTGTATTACAAAGAAGTTTTATATTTCATTTGTACCTTTTATTTCTGTTTAAATATTCTAAAAATTCTTCTTGTGTCCTCTTAAGTTTGTGTTAAGATAAACTTTGTAACATCAAAAGGACACCCAGTATTGACAAAATTTGAGATGTGAAGTCAACGTCCCTCTTAGAAATTTTGTTTGTGTACGGATAAAGTGTTATTGTATGCATAATCAAAATGTGCTTTCCACTGGTTTATGATTTATAAGGATTTAAAACATGGAAGTTAATCACTGACTGATATGATGTTAGTGTTAACTTAAGATTGATACTTAATTAAAGAATGTTTTGATGTAAACATTTGTATTTCTATTTTAAATTTCAAATCATGATAACTTTTGTTATCCTAAGCTTTGAGTCAAAAGAGAATGTGGTTTTTCTTACAAAGAATTTTATATTTTAATTTTTTTTGTAAAAATAAACCTTTAATTTCTATTTTAGATTATATTCTAAAAATTCCTCATGTGTCCTCTTTAACTTTGTGTTCAAATGAACTTAGTATTATCAAAAGGACAGCCAGTATTAAAAGATATTGAAGTCAATTCTGTAACACCTTGTACAATGCAACGAATGATTTGATTAACAGATTGAATTGTTTCTATTATAATGTGGAGTTGACCATGTCGATTTTGCTCTAAAGATGGTATTTTTATATTGAAAAAAAATCACACAATGGTGTGTTGCTTTTTTGAAGATGATGTTACTGTTACAGTGCAAAGAATATACTGTGTTTTACATGAGGGGAATACAAGTTAAAATTTGAATAAATTTGGAAATTGAGAATCGGAAGCTTAAAAAAACTAATACATCAACTAAAAATGACAGACATTTATTTAGATTATTTCAAAAGCCCTTGTTGATTTGCTTGGTACCTGATTAGCATTGAGTTAGCAATTCCTTACTTAAGAATTGTTTTGTTTTTATCAAGTATTGTGGTATTTAGAAGATATGGAATGCAGAGATAAAAATATAAAACATCGGAATATATGTTTTTTACTAAAAAAAACTAAATATTGTACCGTTACATTGTACATTGTATGATAAGAGACATTAAGGCTCAAGAATTATACCCATTTCTTAAAGTAAAAGCAATTTGCCTGCATCAATTTTAATGACACCACAACTGTGAGAAATTTGATGAAAGTTTTAATTTCAGGCAAACTTCAACAGAATGTGATTTAGTTCGAGTTTTCTTGAAATCCCTGTGGAAAGTTTTATAGTCTGACACAGTAGCTTGTATGTGATAGACATAATTATTATATTGTTATTCAAATAAAACAAAGGATGGCAGCTATATTGTTTATATGTTCATTATGTACATATTTTATCTGTAGCGAAACATTCCAAACTATTATGTTATTATCGTTGCTCAAATCTTGTTTTGTTCTGGTGCTCAAATGTGTATTTTTTTATAGTAATGTGATATCCTATGTTTAAAAACAGTTTTACTACTTTCATTACGGAAAGACAGTTGTCTTTATTACAGGGTTCTATTTACGATTAAATATTTTTAAATTTCATCTTTCAAGTGTCTCATTTGGTGTTTTCATTGTTGATTTATTGATTTTTCTCTAATTCATAATTTGTAACTTTGTTGATTTCTGTCTAATTCTGAATTCCTAACTTAGTTGATTTTTGTCTATTTTGTCTAAATCATAATCTTTTTTATTTTTTATTTTTTTTGGAACAATGTGATTTTTGTCTAATTCATAGCTTTGTTGATTTTTGTCTTATTCATAACTCTTTAGAGTTGATCTAAATAATCTTTGACTATGCAGATGTTTTTGGCTACATGTGATTTGTCAGAGAGTTTGGAATTTTGCAAAAGTAATGCAAATTGACTTAAGAAATATCATTACGTTTTAACGTTTTATGTGTATTGTATAACATCACAAATCCATGATGACTGCAACTGTTGATGTCAAGGAAACTGCTTTTCTTTGCTAGCTTTTGATTAGGCGTTATTTTCATTCAGAACCATCATTTGAGCTTTTTTCATGGAAGAGAGTAGGTGCACTCTTAAATTTGAAACTGATTGCTTACTGAGCTAATGACTTTGAAAATGTGTTTCACCTCTGAACTGAGAGTGTAGGATAATGATTTGTCAGTAATAGTTCTATTATTTGATGACAACAAACAATAAGATATTGGTTGTTGAACTATTTTGTGACGTTCATAGGACTTATTCTGACCGTGACCATCAAATTACGTTGAAATAAAACAAAACATGGACATTCAATTAATTTATCCCAAATCCTGATATCTTCTTTAATAAACAATAATAAAAACGTTTCTGTTAAACAAATAAAAATTCTTCCCAGTTTTATTTCAACGATAAAGTGAGCGCTCAAATATCAAATGTCACCAAAATGACTTCTAAAAAGCAAAAATAATACAAAAAGCAAATAGTTTGAAAGAGAATTTGATTTTTATTATTTTTGCCAAAACGCAATATTTTTCAAACAAAAGCTATATAAAAAGCTCCACCAAGCATTCCAAAAAACCACATGGTTAGAAATAAAAATTATTATGATTGAGTTGTAATTACTGAAACATTTACAGAACAAACGTTTGGGTGGCAATCTTGGTTTTTTCAATTTCCTGGAAAATGTCAGTAGGATTTGATGTCTACTCATTTTTTTCAGCATGTCAAAATCTCTTTGATACCAAATTCCAAGCATATATCTAAAAAAGCATATCTATTTAACAATCAGATGTCGTCATTGGTGGATATAGTCTCTTAGATGTGATATAAGCCAGTATTAGTGAACTTATTACAACATTCCAGTACTATTTAAAGGAGAAACAGAGATTACTCTGATTTCTTGTTTACCTCACCTGCTTTGAATGATGTATCTGATAATATTTTCTTGACAAAGAACTTTTTTTCCTTTTGAAAGTTCATAATATTAAGTATCCCTTTAATGCACATGTGTCACATCTTTCTTTAATTATCCTGAAAATGTTAGCTTTCATTTTTAGTTAAAACACATCAAACTTTGATGAGAAGTTAGATTATATATATGATGTTATTTTATACATACTTAAGTTTTATCATTAACCCACATTATAGTGCACAACAAACATCAAACAATATTATTGGATTGTTTTTTTCCCCCTACTTTTTCCTACATGCAATACTATGCGCTTCCATCCTGTTTTCCTTTAAAAGAGCTCTATAAATATATTTAAAAAAAACTTGAATACCTGCAAATGTTCATTCATCATTTACATTATTTTTGTTGCTGAGTTGTAAGATGATGTCAAAGTCACATACCTCAATGCACATATTGGTCATTAAGATCTAATCAAAATGTTACTTATGCCAAATTTACAACTTTCATTACTTTTGCAGAAAATTTGTGTTCTCTTTTATAGACTATTGTCAAGAATATATGCTAATCATTTGCTACAATTTGCCAAATTAAATATATGAAAATTTATTTGGTTGTGTTAATTCTTTTTCATTAAAGGACCAGAACACAGGAAGATATATTACCTTGGTTGACGTTTTGCAAACATTTTAATTGAAATATTAAAACAGACGAACAATAAACAATTATGTACATGTCAAAGAAGAAAAGTGAGCAACTGTATTTAAAAAAAAGTAACTTGCAACATTTTATGAATATGACATATTATTTAGCAGAGTTATGGGCCTTTTAAAAATGACAAAGTGTCCATGGGTTTTTCTAATTATGACATAAGGATATTTATCATCAAACGTGTACATATTTTGATAAACATTAAAGAACAAAAATATTCATATTATGCGTGCAAACTTTCAAGATGGTATGCATCGTTGATGAAGAGTTATTGCCCATTGAGATCATGCATCCCTTGAATATTTGTGGGCTTGCTTCTAAGAGTACTAGAGGATATTTTGTAGTAGGTATGAGTATACTGTTGAAAAAGTATGCTAAATCCAAATATCTTGTTTACCAAGTTTGATTATCAAGGTGGCCGCCACAAATTCAAGAAAACCGTCATAAATTGAAGATTGTCGTCAAATGAATCACAGCCAGCCAGACAAAAAGTATGTTTGTGTATGTTAAAGAACGAAGGTGTAGATTAGTTATGAAAATTTGACATGCAAAATGTCAAGAAGATTCAAATGTAACTTAGCAGAGTCATCGACCTTTGGAAAGATATTTCAAAGGAGAATGAGTTGTTGTTACAGAGTTATCAGCCTTCAAGACTGAACAGCTATTGGAAATGTGTTGGCTTATTCTTAACAGGCAGATTTGAGACGCTGTAAGTAAAATAGATTTATGAAATCAGCTTTTTAAGACAGTTATTCCTGAATAAGCATACGTCTGGCATGTAAAATCCTCTGTTTACTTATACAAACCCTTCCCCAAATCTAGCTGTTATATGGCAGACATTACACATGAAATACTTTTCCAATGGTCGTTGTTTAGAACACACTCTTAGTAATCTAATAAAAGGTTAAAAATAATCATCGCCGGCAAAAGTATAAAGTCCCTTTACATTACTATATTGTGAGCACAGAAGATACTCAATCACTCAAGTAAAAGTCACCAAGAATGTTTTTATTGGATTCGTCTCATCGAGTACATGTTTTAATGTACCCATTTGTTGAGTAACGACAATAAGTAAACTAGAAATGAATTATCTCCATTTTTCAGTACCATTTTTAATGACGTGACGTCAGTTTACATGACGTCACACTGGTTAAATTTGCCATAACAGATTACTAATTTGTCGTAGCTAAAAAACATATTTATAATCGTTTCAGTCGTACCTTTCATCTGCAACCATAAATTCTGAGCACTTAGGTTTTAACCATTGGTCAGCCCTTGTATTGTGAAAATTCCTCAATGATGACAAAATGGGAGCACACGGATTTTGACTCTAGATATATTGAACTATCAAAAGAAGAAAAAAATTGCATACTGTTACAAGGGTTAGTTTCTACGACGCTCAGACTACTACTGGCTTATTGATTAACTAGGAATAAAGTTATGTTCTACAAAGGTATTCAATTTTTTCTCTTTAATTTTCATTACAGTTGTATTAACTGCTGATAACAAGGTCATTTTAAATATCAAACAGAGATAAAGATGAAGAATATTCCACCAACGCTGCTGCATAATCAACATATTCATTATAAATCAAAACTTAGAGCCTGCGATGAAACTATAACCATTTCTCGAAATTTTTTTATAAGATAAAGCACAGGGGGATTTTCTCTATAGGGAGAACGCTTTTG
>JAUUEB010511020.1:0-10027 GCA_032362205.1 Clione limacina | reverse complement strand
ACTATAAACAAAGTTGTTAATATATGTTAAGATAATGAAGCTTAACGTTAACAACAAACTAGGGCTATCAACTGTCTTTGGAGTCATGGACATGAAGCAAATTGATTGAAGATGAATGATGTACAAGATGATGAGAAAATCTATCCCCATGACTACACCGGGAAATTTGCTGTCTTCTAAGTCACTGATATATCAACAATGTCATCATTGAGGCGACTTATTTACAATAACATAGAACTGAGTTTTGCTCACTCGTGTGGCTTATGTATAACGTTATGATTGTGAGTATTCGTTCACAATTTCAATCTTGTCTTCTGTTATCAAAATTGTTTGAATATATTGGTGATTGAGTTGTAAGGTGACGGAACTTGCACCACCCACATTTCTTGAACATATAACTTCAATTTACTGAACAAAGAAATAATGAAACAAAAATACTGCACCTGTTTTGTCAGGTGTAAAACAAAAACGATGGCAGTCAAGTTAAACGTTGCGCTATAACTTTATAACTTGATTTCGCTAACGTGAAAGACATGTATATATTCTAAACATATATATTGAAAATATAAACAAACAAAATGGAACCAAGGAGCTGTGACAGTATAAAAGGAAAAACTTTCAACATAAATTTACCGTACTATAAATATTTTACATGCTTTTGTTTTCGTTCATATACTGCTTTCCTTGAATATTGACTCTAATATTTTGTCTTTAGTTATACATTTTCGCATTGTTCGCGGTTATCATAAAAATATCGATATTTTCAAGTTTAACATTATATATTACTAGGGATATAGTGCGAACGATGCTTCTATATAAAGTACATAACATCCCGTTTTATGTCATAAACTAGTTTTTATGGTTTTATTCACATAATAAGAGAGTGCTGATTTCGAATTCGTCGGGAGCAAAGCTCTAAATATTGAACATTTGACGTAACAGACATTTTAGAAAGGCGGCCACTATAGAAAAAAACGAATACAGGGCAACCAATTGCTTTCAAGATGTTCTGATTAAACCAAACCACTATGTCTCTCAATAGGTTTTGGAAACCAATCAATTTATTTCCAAGGTCAATTTTTAATTTCAAAGTCGTTTGAGGATCAAAATCAAAATCAAAATGGTGTTTTCAAATATCACAAAAAAGAGCTTTACATAATATATATATTTATATCTACATCATCAACCGAAATAACTAGTTAGAAAATAATATTCAAAATTGTCAGTGTCAAGGTCATACTAAATGTCAGTATCATTTATGTATTATATTATTATATAGCTACTCTGTAGGCCTGGCGCGTATAATACGATTAGTTAAATTTTACAGGTTTTAAAATTATTAAGGCTAAAAGATGCTTTTTTAAAAAATCGATCAGAAAGGTGCCATATTTTCATAATTATTGCATACAACTAGGTCAGAATTAGCATATTTCAAGGTCAACGATAATTAATAAAATGGCTTTAAAGTCACAACCAATACATAGATAGTTGTATATGAAGTGTCAACTTTAATGATACACATATAAGAGTCCGTTGATGCCGTTAGAATTAAAATGCAATGTCATTTTCAAGATCAAAGTCGCAATTTATCAAAATTTGACCTTGACAACTATAATTAGATCCTGAATGTGACATTTGATTATAATTTAACTGATAAAACTGAAATCCCTTTGTTTCACCCAGATAACTCCCATCGCATTATTTTCTAGATACAAAGATGTTTTGAGACTCAAACCTATCAACTTACAGCTAATAAAAAAGCTTATAGTCAAACGGCCTATTACCAGACATTGTCATTTTGGAAATCAAGTTAGGGCATACATTGTTCCATTGTGTTTGTTGTCGTACTCTAAAACCCTATAATGATAATTATTTGATATCTATCTACACACTCAAACAAAGACACGACGGCAGTACTCTTAGATACGTATATCGGTGGATGCCTCTTATGATCGAGAGCACTATGATAATATAGGTCAAATTGAAAGATCTGGGACAATCACTACGTGAAAAAAGGAAGTAAATCTTCTTTTCTAGAGCTGGCAGAATCTAAGATATTATCATCGCCGTCTTCGATTTTAGATATATTCAGGCGTAATGATAATACAGATTATTGGATACGTACCCGTATCGAGGTTGAATGATTGGTTATGTTTTATGTTATAAACTTACGCACGAATTTTAATGATGGCATAGTTGATGTTCTGTAGTAAAAAAACGACGTTATAATAAATGCCATGTGTAGGCACACTTAAAGGAATGGTATGATACTACACAACCAAGACACTTCATAATCATAATAAACAGAGGGGTTTCATTGTACCCTTAGGGGATATAGAAAAAATATAATCCTCCGAAATCCAGATAGTTTTGTCAGCTTGGCTTATAAATGGTTAACAAATCAATCCGTATAATTGCCTTTTTGGATAAATAAAGTATATATTATTATGATTATTAAATCCACAAAAACATATCGGAATTGGTTGTAAATTAAATGAGGTGAAATGGATATACGAATATGTATTTGTTGTCTGTGCTACGACAATTAGCTCTTTTGTTTGTTATGAAGTCAAGTAAGACCCTGCTGATCAAACGATTTTCTTAAAACCGCAAAAGATTTGTATTTCACCTCATCATCATATCTTATCGCTCCAGTTCTAAATCCAAAGTTGTGCTGCCTGTTTACATTCTCTCAGGTCTTGGTGTGTACAAGTGGATCCTTGCTCACACTTTTTAGGATGTGCTCCATTGTCTGCTCTGGGTGTCCAAATAAACATACACTGCTGCTTGCAAGTCCCAATTTGCGTAGGTTGCTCCCTGTCTTGCCCACTTTAGCACTTGCCCAGTTCGGTGTCACCCAGTCCTTTCTGGGGAGGCTCGTTACGGTGGGGAGTTCTTCTCTTGGGCTCTGGATGGTATCGTTTTGGTGGGACTGTTCCCACTCATTCCACTTGTCAACTCGGTGGCCTGCTGACTGTTTTACCCTCAAGATCAAGATGCATTTTTTGTTTGAGCAATGGAGGGAGGGCTGCAATAAACCCTTAACCTCTTCACGACAACTTGGTGTTGCGGAAAGTTATGTGCTGGTAGTTGTGGTAGTCATTATGTGAACACATAGCAATACTTGTATATATCTGTAACATGTTACCTGTCACTGATTGTAACCAATAAGCAGACCACAAGATTATGGCAAGTGGACACCATGTGAAGTATGTCCCACTGGACACCATCATAATCTTTGTGGCATGTTAGAAAACTGATCAATATATCTCAATATCCATGGACAAGATCACATGCTGGACGTACTAGTAGTAGTGTTAACAACATAAGTTTGCATGAAAAGTTCTTTGGTTAGCTATTGTCTGCTTCCTGCCTGACATTCAGGTTCTATTAGCAATGTGATTGGTAACACTGCAATATAATTTAAATTCAGTTAGTTTGTAAAACAAATATTTTCACTCACACAATTCATCCTTTTCATTTGTGTGATCAACACGAATAAAAACACAAATTAAATGAAGGAATTGATTGCCACGGCTTTGACATGAAAAACGTGAAGAAGGAGAGAACAGACAACGGTATTACATTTTGACTTTGACCTTGTTCTTGTTATTATACAGATTATAATGTTACGGCCTGAGATTTGATTACATCTCTATGTCTTCGTCATATTCCGACCGTTAAGTAATGTTTCCATTTTCTGATGATAGAAAATAGTCTGCCAACACTGTAAATAATCCATCATATTCATTAATAACTAATTTGAGGTTTAGCCAATTATGATACTAAGTCTTAATGAATCGAATTGCTAACCAGGAAGATAAAATGTCAAAACACGGTATCGCAGACATGTTGATATTATAACAAGTTTAAAGCACATATCAATTTAATCAGGTATGTGAAAGAATATCGGATTTTACACGCAAGATACGGAACTTATTCCCCAAAAAGGTCGTTAAAATCTGATAAAGACTGATACCAACTTCCAACATCAGTTTGTGGACCGTTCTGTCCATGTATTTTTCATGAAATAAAGAGCTTTGATTAATTATACATTTTCAAATTATGTATGTGCATTTTTGTTTCAATACAAAAAGTGTACCTATTTCTATTTTTACCGAACACAATACTATTCCTTTGAAAAATGACGTACCACTAAGTTCAGATAATCATTTTGTCGAGGTCTAATCGATGTTACCAACAACTACACGGGGTATAGCAGCTATTTTGAAAGTTCAATTTCGATAAGTTCGGGGTGTTAAATGGATATTTCCAAATCCAATTGATAAACCTATGATGTTCCCAACTCTCGTAATCACAAAACGTGATTATAATCTCTTTTGAATTTTGTCCTGAAAGTAAATGAACATACTTTGATTATAAATTGTTCATGAATATAATGTAAAACAATGTCATCTACATTAAAGATGTAATTCATCCTGTGTTGACTCAATAGTTTTTTGACTCAAATTTCTAATTGTAACTATTGACAATTCATCAAAACTCTTGATAGTATCAGAGTCTGCTGAAATCAACACTTCCATTTTTAAAGCAGAAAATTGACTAGTGTATGTCAAGATTTACTCACGTTCCGCAAAGAAGGGATTGATTTCAAAGTTAGCGGTGATGGGGTTAGCGTGGAGTTAAATAAAGTATGTGGTATTCATAAAAGATAATAATATTTCCAGGGACTTGGAATGATAAAGAAATAATGTTTTAAGAGTTTGAACATGTCAATAAGTTGTTGAAAGGTACGATCAGTGACGGTTTTACTTATATTATGTTTTATTATATTTCATGGCAAGTATATTATAGAAGATGTAACGTCTGTGGTGACATTCCTTTTTATTTGATTCAGGAGGTTTTTTTTACCAAACAAAAATGTGTTTTTAAAAATGGTGGTTTATCTATGTTGTCAAGTTTAATTTGTGTTCGTCTGCTAGAGATTCGAACATACCAAACTTAATCTTCTTGTATTCATTTGTGTACGATTGTGTTAACATGTTCATAATAGTTTTTTCAAAACGGCGGCTGCTATTTGCCTTCGGACACTATCTTTATATTTAGCATTATGATGACAAGTGTGACCACTACCATTACATTGTTCATCGCTATATGTAACCTATGACGTACGATTGGTACAGGTATTCATGTAAAAGAAGAGTCATTTATTGTATCGTGTGAAGTCAACATGCAAAACACATGGAAGAACACCAATGTCTGATCAAATATTGTCGGGAAAGTAGCAGTAAACATACAACAGGTAAACGGAAATACTGCGTTTATTGCAAGATGGGTTTAAACAGTTCGCTAGTACGAATTCAGTTATGTAACCAACATTTTATCCTTTCAAGTATAAGGCGAACAAATGACAACAACAAACAAGCACTTTGAAATATGAAACTTGTACTGATATCAGAGTGATGATGGAATACATCATGGTTAACGTAGTGTTTCTATCTTTGGGTATGTGGTAACGTCAACTTCGTTACTTAGTGCTACGCTTAACGCCTTTGTTTGTATGGGCTTTATGATGTGATTGTCGCATTTTATATCATTTGTAAAATGATTAGGGAAATAGAAGAATGTCCATTCAAAGTCATCAGTTTTGACTTGCCACATTACCAAATTACCAAATGTACGTGTAATATGCAATCGGTATTCAGATGTTATCTTTGTATACACGCTAGTCATAAACAATACATGAACCTTTTTTGAATTATTATTTTCATTTTATCTTGCGCTTAAGATTATTCATTCATGTTTCCAGTGTTTTGTTATATAGAGCGTTTTTATTTTTTTATAATAGTTCCTTAGAATACTTTGAACTTTCATTGATTGATGTAAACTGTATATTGGGTTCACAAAAAGAAGATCATACGTTTATTCGTGTAGATAGATTATTATGGTGTTTAGAGAATAATCTTCCTGAATGAAGTGTCGAGCGTTATTTTTTCTAATATCACAAGGAGTTTTTTTTAACGAATTACTAAATATAACACAATTTAGCAATAGCTCATATGTATGAACACATAAATAAAGAATAAGAAAAACACTAAATAACGTGAATAGGGAAAATATATTATTTCGTTTAAACTTAAAAGTCAAAGATTGTATTTATTGAAATTCTTTGATTAATAAAACATTCAATATTATTTGATCTTTCCACATAAACCACCTCCGACTATCTTAAATAATTATTATATTTTCCTTTACACTTTAATCTTTATCATAATATTATTTAGTTATGTATCTGCATAACTGTAAGGACATATAATGTGTTTCCTATACATTTCTATTAGTATCCGTACAGTCAAATCGATTAGTTAAGAGCTGGATGCAGCATGCACTTCATTGAACTCCTGACAGTACTAGGGGAAAATGACATTAAAACCCATAAACTACAAAAATACCACTTATCTTTATGATCCAGAATATAATATCTTTGGTCTCGTGAATTGAGCCTGCTACTTTGGGTTTGGGTCGTGTTACATTATTCAGACATTACTGGTGATTTTTTGGTATCAAAATATAGTCAGAAAACATAATTAGAATACATTGATCGGCTATTAAGTCTCGGCTTTGCTCCGGCTTTTAGAGGGGATATCACAAAAATTAAGAGGGAGAAGTTAAAGTACATTTATTGGATATTTTTGTACACTCAATGAACTCAATGTTTACAAACATAAAACCTGAAAACATGAATACCATTCGATTTACTTCAGTCGTTTTTGCCGTTGTGTCGTTCTAAGGCTATGTATGAGGAACTAACCTAACTATAAACCAATCGATTATGCGCATTCAAAACTGTGCCAAAACTCCTAAGTAGGGATGGAAACTGAAAGTGTCATTATAGTTACTTTTAATATCTTGTCAGCTATGTTGGAATAAATATTGATATTGATGAAAAACAAGGTGGTTCAGAAAATGAAAGAGACTACGCACATTGCACTAATATTTACATTGTTTTGTAGAAGAAAATTGGGATTTTGGAGAAAATAAAGCTTATGAAAGCCTATCCATGCTCACCTTGGTTACTGCGAGCAGTGGAAATCTTGATCTTGAATCGGCAGGCCCGTTCATCGGCCGCCTACTAGGAGCTGTTCGCGTATGACGGGACACCAGCTCCTGGCCCCGTCAGCAGCAGACTTACAGCCGTGGGCCTGCTTGTTCATTTGTTGTTTCCTCTAGATGTATCCACAATTAAAGCGTCAAACCCTAATTATTACCAAGAGGTTTGACGAATCAGGCCAATTTTCCATTGCTTATTCGCCGCTTGTACAGTTGACTTTATTACCGATTGGTCAATAGTTGACTGGTCCCAATAAGACCTGACAATTGTAAGAATTTAGGAACATTGACCCCAAGTCGTGTCCATACATGTCAGAACAATTTACGAGGAGCTATATGCGATTTAAGCTGGTTGGTAGATTGACTATTGGAAGTGTTCATTATGGTTACTTTAGCTTCATTGACCAATTTGCTCCGGGAATACGTACTTCTAGATGTACTACTACGGGACTAGTGCCGAATCATCTTATTTCAAGATACTTTTAAACATAGAGGCAGACAGCGGCTGTACATGTATGAATGTTAAAAACAAGAGCTTTCATATAGTTTGATTTTAAAAAAAACGTCATATCAATCAAGCCTCATTAGCTGTCCACTTCTGAAGGGGCTAATAGTTTTATGCTCTGAGACTAAGGTTGTAAAATGTCGTATCTCAATATACGATTTAATAGTGAGAAATAAACTACTTTGAAATCATTATAGTGTTCTTTATTTTAAACAAAGATCGACATTATGCTTTGTTTTGTGTTTAAAATTGAAACAAATAAGTTATGCCTTTTTCATAGAAGTGGTTATTTTCCTTATTAACTTCATGGTTTTTCGTTTGATACGAAATATTTTGCAGGTTCTTATTGATTTTAATGCACACTTGCGTTCAAAGTCTTTTGTACTATATTCAACTTCCAACGCCAATCGAAGCAGGTTTTCTGTGTTGTTTTGTTTGAGAAAATTCACCATTTTCATTGATTATGTATTTCAAATCCACGGTGATATAGCAACATTGAACAATTTTGTTTGGGTTTTGGCCAAACTGCCTATGTATTGCCTATTGAGACTGACTATAAAGACTGGTTATATGCAAAGCTTTCAACACATTATATAATCTGTAAACCTTGCATTTTAGTTTAGGATTCATACAATTGAGGAAATACACCACCGGCTACGGCAAAATATACTTGGCACCCTGAGTGATCTGGTCTAATTAATACACAAATATATACGTAAAAATGATACTTGATGAAGAACAAAACATTGTATATTACTTGACTTTTCATCATCAGATACAATTGTACATTTTGTCACTGTATTTTCATTACCCCTATAGTACCCACATATGATAGCATTTAAACATATCAATGTTATGCATGCATATTATTGTAGGCAGACTATCTAGGGAACCATATTGTTTGATTATCTGTTATGAAACGGAAGTCTTGTTTCCATCCATAAAACACATGCCATAAAGTATTCTGTGTATAAAGTCGGTGTATTAATGCATCCATAATCCATTTGTATTGCCCATTGTACGCACTCGGAATATAACAGTATACTATGACTACTATGTTATTGTTAGTCAATGTCATTATAAAGTCATACAAATGAGAATACTAGGATTATAGCAGTCATCACACAGATCGTCCTGGGAGAACCCGGTTTTTCTATTTTTCTTGATTTGTTTTGTCAATGAACAGTTCTTTAGATGAGTGATTATTCAAATTGTTTGAGCTGTGAGCAATGAAATGTGCTACAATTATGTTGTATGTTATTTTGTTGCTTTGTTATGTAAATGAGAGTTGGAAATTAAACTATCAACCAGAAAAGGAAAGTTCGTCATCGTCATCTTCGTTACCATCATTATCATAATCTTCACTATCATTATCATCATCATCATCTTATATCAGCTAATCTTATCTTGTCACTTCTTTTGACATACACCCCACAACGGATAATTATTGCATGATGAACATTTGAAGAAATCATACCCTGATACACCTATACAAACCTTGACTTTGACACCAACGGGGATAGCAGAGCGAAGCAATATGTACTTAAGCTAGACAACAAATCATGTCCTCCGTGCATAGCACGCAAATACTGCTTTTTTGTAATGTGTTGTAATGGCTTCTTTAACGGTTTCACATACTGCGCGGGTTGAAAAAGCTCTAGGATTAGAGTTTAGCTAGACTGCAACGATTAACGCTCTCAGCTGCTAAGATTTTTTTTAAAGAGCGCTTGAGTGCGTGAAGTAAATCTTCTGAGGTGCTTGCTAAATTCAAGCACACAATATTGAAGCGCTAAAAGGTTGCTTTTGGCTCTTAATATGACCGACAGCTGCCAAATAACCTAATTTTCGATCGCAATGGATGCGCGTTTAGATCCCATTTAAGATCATATGCAACTGTATATCTTGGCCATATTAACATATTTGTAAATGGGATATTATGTGTCCAAATGCGTTACCCATTTATGAGCTTTTTTATCAATTTAAAAGCTTGATAAGCCAGAAAATATATGCTACAACGGATGTAGGACTCAATTTTTAAAAACATATTTGTGTTCATTGTTTTGATGGTGTCTTTGTTGATTACTTCATAGCATTTTAATGGTATTTTTTTCTAATTGTTTTGATTACAATTTTACCAAATACTAATTTGTGATATTCTTGATACAATTGAAGATCAATGTGAATATATATTGACAGGAGGATAATACTCTTAAATGCAATATTTCCAAAGCTTTAAAAACCTAACGTAATTGCATTACAACAATAATTTTGTTAGCCTACCTTCAAAAATTATATACTTCGTGGCAAAAGTTACGCAAAAATGTATTCACATTTTTGAATTCCTCAAAAGTTCACTAAAAGTAAAAGAAACATTTTGAAACTTCGTCAAAAGTTTTGTCTTACATATGACATTTATTTTTGAAAAAATGGAGAAAATATGCCTGATAGAAA
>JAUUEB010511009.1:0-10027 GCA_032362205.1 Clione limacina | reverse complement strand
ACGTAAAAGATTATCCCAAAGTACACCATTTTGCGTCTTTATTCCCGTGTTACCAAAAGAAAGCATTTTGAAATACAATTGAAATATAAATTAGACTCACTAGATACCCCCAGAATCCACATATTTGCATCAATTATTTCGAAATTGTCTTGGGCGTGCCCTCATGGAAAATATATATTTTAAACTTTGGAAATAGAAATATTATCATACCAGATGCACATAAAATGTACGTTTTTTATTTTCAATCACAGGCATCACCCCTTACAACCAAAACACCAACAAATTTTCATTTTTGAAACTATAAATAAGACCTACAAGTTGCCTTAGAAGCAGTCACAGATTTCTTAATTTTCGTGAGAATAACCTCGCTTTATCTGAATAACAATTTTTTATAATTAAAATCAAATAAGAAATTTCCAGATGCGTCTAAAATGCACAATTGCATCAACAATTTCAAAAGTCTTTCGGAGGCGCATGCCAACGTCACGACCCCCTTGAAATCTCACCGATCTGTGAACTATGTCACTTCTCCTAACAATTCCTCTTTTGTAAAATTCCTGCGGAAGCCCTTGATTTCGTAATCTTTCCTTGAATACAAAGACAAGTGAGATATGTTCAGGTGGGGGCAATTGTATTTACTTTGAGTTTATTTTTTCAATAATAAAAACTCCTTTCCTTCAATACCAATTTTTTCGAAAACTTCAAGGTCGCTGTAAGGTTTCACAACTTTCTCAATTTCGTAAACCAGTGGCTACGTATTACTGGGAACATAAATTTAAAGAATGCATGTGTTGACATGAACTTTCCTCAGATCAAAAGTCCTCAGAAGTTGACATTTTTTAAATCTATTTATGTTCAAGTTAAATATTTAAGCTTCTTTTTGGGCGCCGGTAAAACTTTGATGTGTTTGATTTTTGTATGGATGCGCTTTCAGATTGTGTTTTAGCATATCATTCAAACTTTTTTTCTTCATACCTAGTTTGATTACACGACGACGGATGCTTTTCTTATGGTTCGCACCAACTGAGTCTTTAGCAGCTTGCACTTTTCTGGTGTTGTTTGGGGTTTTGGCCGCCAACTGCAGGTTTGGCTCAGTTTAGAACATTTGCACAAATCTTCTGTTGGCAGACATACAAAATATCTATGTCCTGAATTTGATATATGCATAAAAGTCGTGCAGATAATGCTATGGGTTTTATTGCCTATGGACGTTTTCTTTCCTTTATGTCAAACTGTTGTCGAGGTGCACTGCACAGGTATGATTTTTTATGCTGCATATACGTTTATTGTGTTAAATGGGGACGGATCTAAAAAATGATGGTACAATGAAGCAATGCTTGCTCCGTATTTGGTGAACTATAAGTTTCAATATTTTAGATTTTAAGTCATTAGAATCTTCAAAATAATTACTAAGATAATGCATAATACTAAAAGGTCTTAAAGTGAGACGTTTTCCTTAAAGCCCATTAGCATATTCTTTGTATTGGGTATCTTTTCAAAAGTCTTTTGTAAGAGCTATAATTTCAATACTCCACGCCAATTGTGAATTGTTACGAACGACAGATCCACTCACCAACCGGCCGAAAAAAAAATTAGATAAAAGAACGTACGATACCGTATTATGAAATGCTATTTTGTTAGACAGTCGCACAATCCTTGATATCTTTTGGTCAACATTCAAGGCTATGCAATTAGTATCCACTAAATTACAAGTTGAATTTATATAAAACTAGAATGTCGGATCGCTGACGCTCCACCAATTCTTCGTTTTGGTCGCTACGCTCCGTCTTCTTAAAATGCTATCTATGAATAACATGTTCAAAAATTGATAGAATATTAGATGTTTGTTAAATAGGAATATTCTACTAAAAAAAGAACAAAATACAATTTGGTGTAGTTTACGTAAACAATTTTGTAACCACCCGATACAAATAAGACTTTTATACATACAGCTTAACAGGAAACAAACCGACAAATTTAGAGGAATCACTCTACCTAATTAAGGATTGATAATTATCTATTATCTATAATATGATATGTCATTGCATATCAATACAATATAATTGATAGGTAAGGTCAGGTAATACACTATGCTTTAAATGTCATTAAATACTTCAATGTATGTCCCCATTAAACGTGTTTCATTCAAAACATGTCCTTGCTGCATGATATTTCTATTAAGCTTTGTTATCTTTGAGTATTTTTTTTAAATATTTTAATGTTTACTAATTGTTGGTTCATTTTGAATATGTTTTTGAATAAATTCCGTTATCAATATTCTTAATTCATTTTATTCTTTCGATTCATACTATCCTAACTGGATTATACAAATAAGTATTCCCATAGGGTCATTCGCACGTTATTAAATTACGTCTCACGTCACCACCAGGAGAGACGATATCGTACTCACATTACGCATCTAAAAAAAACGCGCACATAGATATTATGAGGATCACCTCTTCTTTTGAACCACACTTTGAAAACTTTGGAACCCACCGTAAAAACCCAGTTTACTCAGCACATTTCCAGATGTGGACTGATTCTTTAAATGAATGATAAACTGCTTCGCATAGAGCGATCTTATTATCTTTATTGACGTTGTTTCTAAATACGCCTTTACTGCAAAAGCCCAGGAGTGAAGTTTTTCAATATTTTCACGTTGCTTGGCTACAATAACGGCTTTTAGTTTTATAAGATGTCATAAACGAATCTTTCTTCCTCTTAAATTTGGTGTAATTTAGTGCAGAAACGGAAAAGTTATTAAAAGTTGTATTGGTAACACTCTTTTCCGGACACGTGGGAATCATTACGTGGGACTTAATGACGATCGGGATGAAGAAGGTCGATGTTGTGTTTTATGGAATAATCGCAAAGGTTTACTTAACTACTTCGGTGGAATGATTTGGGAAATCCATTCAGAAACTGTCAAGTCAATTAGAATTCATTTTAAGTCTTTGCATTACCAGGATACAGCATTCCAGGCGTCACTCAGCTAGGTCAAGAACAGTACCTACTAAATTGTTGTTGCACTGACTGACTCTGTGAGCATCCTGTCAGGGCAGGAATCGAAAACATAAAAAATGTGTCGTACTTATCCTATAGGCACATTGCAGAATATTGATAAATGAAAGTTGAGCCTTGACAAGTTAGATTATATCAAGAGAACCTTGTTTTAGGAATTTTATGAATTTTCTGCAAACGGCATTCTGGGGTTACTCGCAGTGAGAGGACAGATAGCTTAGGGACCAAATTGCTGTTAGGGGTATAACACTCCTGCGTCGAGCTAACCGAAAGAAGTAAAAGCACCGAATCCCAAATGATTTATGTTCAATTAAATATGATATTGGGGTACGGAGACTGTATATACTTGGAAACCACGACACATTATCTTCATTCAATTAAAGTTTTCAAAGCTCATTCTAGTATTAAGCCTACATATATGACATGTTGAACATTATACTGCGATGAAAGGGTAAAGCAATCCTTTATAACCACTTGTTTTGAGCACGGTGAAGAACATACATTTTCTCCGGCTCTTTATCTCTTCTTATATTTCTTCACTTGATCTACACTATAGATAGATATATACTGGCACCTGTATTTGTAGAGTCGGTATTTAATATTTTGAGTGGGTGTAGATATTAACGATGTCGTGATTCATAGAATATATGCAACTAAGATTTATTGCGAAATGTTCAAGTGCTCTGAAGCTGTGAGTGGTAACCATGATTGTTAAACTACGTGGGTGACTGGTATATCTCGAAGTATCTCATAACAACTTCTTTTGATGATGTTATCAGTGAAGGTAACATAACTTAATTGGAATAAATCTACGTGAAATCGGTCAAGCGACATCGAAAAGCACAGGTTGACATTATACGGCACGCAGTGTTGTATTAAGTGAAGATCATGTTCTCCAATGTTAGTTATACACGTTTGGCGTCCACTTTAGGTGCAGATGGTCGAGTCTTCGAATCTTGAGTTTTTATGTCATGTCATGGTTTATTGTAGGATGTTAAGATGAGATTAGAAAATGCAAGTATAACTGGCTTCTGTTACATTGGCGAGTTTTTTGCTCTGGTTGATTAAATCAGCAGCTTTAGATTTAATACAAACCTTTATACAAACCGTTGTTTTTATCTTTCTCAAAAACAAAGTTAACTGAAAGTCAAAGAAAAGCAAATGAGATGAAAAAGACAATTAAACTTTTATTCCGGCAGGCATGTAACAATCTAACCTTGTTTTGGACATGATCCGTGTTTTTTAAGACGAAAACCAACCACACGAGAATAACATACACAACATATGGTGTTTGTTTCTATATATTCTCGGACCAAGATGCAAAGTTCAAGGTCTGTTTTGCGCCAGTATATAGTAATAAAAATTCTGAGACTTGTTGTTAATTCACCAGCTGCTACATTTTATTCAATAGTTAGTTTCTTTGTTTTCAACAGTGCCATTTGTGACGCAAAATGCCCCTGGGTGTTAATTGCTTTCTTTCAAGTTTGAGTTATGTCTAAATTATAAGCTAATACAAATTTGTTATTTAATTTTGAAAAAAAAACGTTTGCTTTAGCTTTAGGTTTTGTAATACACAATGTACATTTAGAATGTTTTTCAAAAACAAAACAAGAACAGAATACATTTAAAGGTTTACAACTGGTGTTTGTTTCAATCTATATCGTACCTAGGTGTAAAGTTCAAGGTTTGTTTATTTGCTTAAGTACAGACATTAACGGTTAGAGCGCAGAACACTTGAATGAATAATTAATGACTCGGTGAAACGAGTTATAACGTTATGCTAAAGAATGAGATTAAAGAAGCGAACATTTAAATAATTGATTGTGCCCGTCCGTAGCTAAAACAAAATGTGACTTAACATGATTGATATTAAGGAATACTTCTTGCCTGTTAAAAGAGCTCGCACAAAGAGTTACTTCTGATGAACACAGAATAGTTGAACAATGCGCAGCACATAAACTTTAGTATGTTTACATTGCGCAGAAGTTTGGTAGCGCATACAATTTTTTTTTCTTTTAGGGAGAGGAAATAAAACATTCTTTACCTATTTTGTTTACTTCCGATTCTAATAAACTGCGAAATATCAATAGTTGAAGATCGAAAGAACAACTTAAAAAGTATGAAGACTTCAGATTATCGAGGTGGAGTCGATAATACATTATATCTGGCTATTTACGATAAAAGTCTTCATTTGAGACCACGATGTTATTTGGCCCAGGCAATGTTGCCCATTGGGATTGAAAGGATTGGGTGTGCATTTCTTCTAAATGCCAGATTAATGGCTTTCATTCTACCTCATCTTTGAAGCACACTCATGTGAGTTATCTCTTGAACTATTTTATGAAATAAATTAATCATATTTAATTTACCAGTACAGCATAGCTGTATGAGTTAATTCCCGTTTTATCCACACACCTCTATAATTGCGTTTATAAAAAGTTCTCAGCGATTTTAATAGGTATAGTCATTACAGGGGGAGGAGATAATTCGGAAGAACTCCCAACTTTTTCTCATTACTTCAACCCTGCTTTTAAATTAAAGTTGGAAAATTTTCCTGGGTAGAAAATGTGTTGAAGATTGAAAAATTTGCCTGAAAAGTCAGATATAAAAATAGGTAATACAACGGAATTTCATGTGTATTATCATATAAGTGTGTATAGAAGAGGGACAAAATGAAGTGGTGTTGTTGTGATTGCCAATCTGAAATATTCTTAAATGCATTGGTGTAGCCATTTCTTTGGGGTCATTCGAAAGAGATGAGATCTTTGTTTTGTCAATCTTTGTGGGCGGCGTTGCTCGGATCGGAATTTCCAATAAAAGCTCGGAGAAAAAGAGGGAGGACTGTGGTGATCTTATACACTATGCTATTGGTGATGTATAATTAAATGAAGGATACAGTTGAGATGTTAAGTTAACTTCAGCCTGTCTACCATGTTATAATGCTGTGACAGCGTTTTCAATTAAAGACTTCTTAAACAAGACTATGCAGCGGGGGAGTGGCGTGGCTTTACTTTTATAATAGATTATCATAAGAAGAGCCAATGGCGCTGTCGGTAGATCGTTTTCTTTGGGTGTTTGATTTCTAGTTTTGGCATATTTTTCGGCACTCCTATTTACCTAGCTGTGAATAGATGGCTTGTCTTTTCAGACCAGGCGAAAGAAATACGGCGAGAAAGCAATGACACACTGCCTCACATGCTGTATTCCTTAAAAATCAGAACTCTTCTTATTATTATCCAACGCTTAGTAATGTGTATTGGTAATTTTATCATACTAAATATCTCTTTATTGTAGATTTTGTTAAGTGTTTCACCTTTCAATCACAACATGGAGATTATATCTGTAACGGTATAAACCTGTTAGTTTTTGCATGCTGCTATACGCAGATGTATGATTTGGCACGACTTGTATATACAGACTGCATGGTGGAAATGCCGGTTGTGCTGGGACACAGATATGAGAGAATCTGTACTGTCTTCACGAACAATGATTTTATAATATGGAACACGTAGTGGGATGATATCAAACACGGCGTCCTTCTATTGTTTTGCTCTACTTCCGAACATTAGACTTTGCGAATTATGTGTATATATGACGTCATGAGCTTGAATCACAACAATGTCGTGTCTTATCAATCAATCTACTATATGTTGTGGTCTGTTTAGATAATGATTCTGTTCATCGGCGTGTTTCTACCAATCACTTTGTTATTTTTGTTCTTTCGTCAAGAATCACCTACCATGACCTCCCGTGAAAGGTTGCGGAATAAAAATTCAGTTGAAGCCAAATAAATAAGTATTCCGATACATTGTTTGGGAAAACGGAGATTACTACATCACTGTTAAGAGTTAGTTTAATTGTATGCTTAGAAAGGGGAAATTTCATAAAACCTAATCAAAAAATAGTTGTGTAAAAACGGGGAATATGTTGTAGTAATAAGCAACATTGTTCTCGATGTTTCTTTGGCGGATATCAAGATTTAATCAGAACACTTTATCCCTTTATTTGACTAGATTGAAGACAAATATTTAAGACGCAATTTGTCATGAGTGTTAAATGTTAGCCTTAAAGAGCTTCAGATATGTCTATATTCAATTATGAACAAAGCTTGAGTTATATCATTTTTTAAGGACGGTAGCTTTATCTTAACCTTTAGTAAACACTTTATACATTTAGAACATTGTGATTTTCAACAATAAAACAAGAATAACATACATCCAAAGGTTCACAGCTGGTGTTTATTTCAAAATACATATATATATATATCGAGACAAGGTGAAAATGTCAAGGTTTGTTAATTTGCTCAAGTACATCGGAATAACAAAAAACTATATCTAACTGAAATGAATTATAACCTAATTCTAAAGAATTGAATTAAGAAGGATAATAAAAATATAAAACATATGTTTGGTATCGATATAAGGAATGATTATCAGAAGTCTTAAGCAATCAAATATAAATTATCATTTTTTGTTATGATGCTATCTTCCTTCTTTTTTATTGTATGTTTTAAAGTTTTTAATGAGAATAACAGTGTTGTCTAAAGAAACACCACTTCTAACATGGAATACATGATTAAAATGATATCAAACATGGCGTCCGCTATTGTTTTGCTTCACTTAAGTTTTCTTTTATTGAGAGCTTACAAAGGGGAGAAAATTCATTAATTCTGATGAAAAACAGTTGTGTGAAAATGGCGTATATGTTGTAGCAATTAGCAAAGTTGTTGTTATGTTTTTTTGGCCGACTGCATTATATGATCAGAACTCTTTGTCTCTTTTTCATCTCCTGGGTAACATATGCTATTTTCTGGTGGTCTCGTTTAAATAATCATTCTGTTTATCAGCAAATTTCTGAAATCATTTTGTTTGTTTTCACTCATTATAACATCTATAGCTGTTCTTTCGACAACAATCATATAACGTCCAATAAAAGGTGATATAATTAAAGTCAAGTGATGTCAATCAAACTTATATTTCAATACTTCAGCTAGACATACGGAGAGTGTTTATTTATATTATTTAGGTACCACATTTCTTGAAAAGTTTCTTGCAATATTTTTTTACTGTGGCATGTATGACGCAATATGCTACTGGGTTTTGAATTTGTTTGTCAAGCTTGAGTCATGTCTATACTCAATAACTTATATTAACTGAAGTTAGTGATTACAGCCTGCTTATTCCTTTTTGGGAAAAATTGTCTGTCCTGCTTATTAAAAAAACACGTCTTTAAAATATGAAGGTTTCTTCGATGGTCCGTCAGTACTCAAACAATTATGTTATAGGTTAAAAATTGTCATAACAGCCAAATCCCCGCACATCTCAAAAAACAAAAACTGGCAGGCCAATGACTACTTGTTTGAGATGCTACGCTGATGGTACTATATTTTTTTAAGTTTCTAAAACAGTTCAAATAGTCGCTTAGAATTAAGTTAAACTCTAAAAAAAACAGGGATATCTAGAGCTTAAAACCGACATATATGGCACACTTTCGTATGGGATGGGTATTATTTCCTACTTATCATATATTTTAGTTTTCTAAAATCATTGTTTTAGATAAACTAAAAAAAACGTATTAGCTTATGTTATATCACTCAGTACTACACTGAAGATGTTATATTCGAAACGTGACTAACATCAGTTTTCAAATAGTCACTTAGTATTAAGTATAAAACCAAAGACTCGAAACAGGGACAGTTAACACTTGAAGCTGACACATATGTCACACTACCATACGGGATGTCACAGTGAAGATAATCCGGTAATAATTATTTAGGTCAAGGAGATCGTAAAGAGGATTGTCAACGCGTGTTTGTGGAAGACGTTCATCCATGACACAATAGGACACGTAAAAATACAATTAGGATAAGTGCTTCAGCAATCAAAGAGAGCTTACAAATTCCATCAATATTCTCATTAAGTGGATGACAGTAGGAAGAACTGGAGATACAATAGCAGGAATGTCGTATTGTCGGGAGTCTGGCATAGTGACGTCACACTCTCTTCCTGAGTAGCGCAATTATAAGAATTCTTTTGACAGTGTGTTGCTAAAATTAGGCAACATATTATGGTAATAAAAATTCAAGGACTTTTGTGCTTTAGTGGGTAAGGGCTATTTTGTGCGACGATTGAAAAAAATGAAGGTAAATTTAATTGCTTTTGAAGGTAAAGAATTGATTTTTTCCCGAATTGTTGGACCGCAAAAATTACCCGAATTCATCTTTTCTGCGAAAAGCTAATACAAAGAAAAAATACTCAAGTCTATATATAATCTGAATATTAGTATGTTGTTTCATCTGTTATTTTGTCTTCTCTTTCAGATTATGACAAACTTGAGATTTTGATAAAAATGAAGTTAATAATAGAAACAGACAATATGAAGTTATTTTCACAACAAATATTTCGATTTCAAATGTAAATATCTTTACATGACTTAAACTAAACTAATTTATTTTTTGCAATCTACAAGAACTTGCTCGCATACAGACAGCGAGCTTGGACAGCAGCCTAAACTTATTAAAACTGAAATTCGGACAAACCTAAAGAAAATGCGTGAAAATAGGGGTAACAAAATGAAGGTTTACAGGCCATATGGATATGCCCGGTTCTTACATCTACACTTCAATCATGTTTAGAGAGGTGATGCGCAATAAAACTGTATATGTTTGATGTAACTAATAGTAACATTATAACAATCATAACTGATTCCTTTCATTCTATCGTCTGTCTCATTAAAAAGGCGACTTTTTACAAAGGAAGAAAACCTTCATAATGCTCATTGTGACAACTCGTCTTCTTGATAATGATGCAGCCATAAAGCCGAGTGCAATGTTGCTATATGAGTACTGAGACGGGAAAAACTCAAATGAGCAATTTGAAACCACTTGCAACACTACATAAACATCTTTAAGGTAAATTAAATTAAATTTGTTTCATAGGCATAAGTGACGTAAAGAGAAAAAAACTAATGGGTAATATTTTTCGTTATAAAACACACGTGTTAATAT
>JAUUEB010510998.1:0-10027 GCA_032362205.1 Clione limacina | reverse complement strand
ATTAAAACAAATAATTTAGAATTTAATTTTGCCTTTTTTTCCTGCTAAGGTGTAAGATTACAATCTGCCTGACCCCCGCCCGTCTTACAATTTCTTACACAGGTCCAGACCCCCTCGAGGGTGTAAGATGATATTTGAACGCTCCCTAGTTTTTAAGGCGACTAAATAAATTCAAATAAATGTTAACATTGATAGCTAATTTCAAGAAATGCAACTGCTTTTAGAGAAAGCCCTAAAACGAGCTCTGAGCTGAGAAAATGATTAAAAGGATGGCGAATAATATATTATTAGACAGAACATATGTTTTATCAAATCGTCTTTTTTCACTCTCAGTTGTTTCCACTATCAATTATTCCCTGTGACACACCTGTCCCCATAATTCTCTTCGCACTGCGCATCCATCAGACCATATTTTAAGTAGAAAAACACCTGAAATATTGTTTGGTTTGTAAAATTGTCTTTGTATTGAACAAATGGACTTTTGGCTTACACTTAACAGTTTTAGCAGGTTGAGGTTTGTATTTTTGCTTCTTGGTTTGAAAGACAATGTTACACATTATTCTAATTCATTTTACTTTAAAAAAGATGGCGACTGATTGCTCTTGGCCAAAAGTCATATTTTGGACAAGGTGTTGCATGGTTTGAAGAGGGCTGCGTGTTTTACAACAAACTACGTTAGACTTTACCAGGATGAGAAACAATAATCTTAAGCTTCACTAATGAAATACAAGGCTGACACCTCCACTACTGTGCAACAAGAAAGTAACCTTCACTACCATGAAATAGATTGAAACCTCAGCCGACGCATTAAAGCTAACACCTCCACTGTGTAACAAGCCATATACCTTAAACACTGTGCAATAAAACAGGCCCCCTCCCCGACCAAAAATGTATACATCTCTAACGGTTACTCATAAGTAAGACACAACTCCATCATATGTCATGACACTTTTAAAGTCCTCTTGTAATAAGATCTAAACAACTTATAATGACACACAGACTATTTACTAGGGGGAGGGGGTGAAGGGTTTCTCTGCACCCCCACATGACTCAACCGCACTTGAATTGTAATGATCCTGATGGTACATAGACACACACTTTTTCTTTTGCCAAAAAATAACTTGAACGAACTGCTCACTAAGGCTTACCAGTGGTCAAAAAAACAAAATGCTCAGGATTGATGGAGAGTGTTTTCTATGGTTATTTGATTCGTTCAGTGTACGTGTAAATTAGTACTCACCCATGGTGTAATTTTAACAAATGAACTACTGGTTTCGCGAATCAATTTACAATACAACATTTTTGTGGTTGCCCAAATATTGTAAGAAAACACTTTTATGAACTTTATGAAATGTTATTTTTGCAATAAATTGTTAGAAATTACCTTGAGGAAACTAAAAACACAGTGGCCAAACATTTCATGCTTAACTGATTCGTCCATGGGTTATTCAAATGAGGGTTTCTTCATAAAAGACATTATTCAATCTCTTAAACTCACTTGCATGACCCCTATAGGAGACAATTTACGAGCAAAATAAATGACTTCAGTTTCTAGAAAAAGCACAACTTCAACGTCTATCTAACTCTAATAGCAAGCAGATTGTGTCTTGTTGACGTCACGATCTCGCTTGACCTCATTACTTGGGAACTAGTGGTCGCACCGTAAAAACAAATACATATTTGTAACCGTCTCCTCACTACCGTTCATTTCACGATCAATTCTGAGCATTTTGTTTTTTTACCATTGGTCAGACCTAGTTCAAGTTTATTCTTTGACACAGGCAACATTTTGGTTCTATGTACACTTAGGATCAATAAAAATTCACGTTCGGTCGAGTCATGTGGGGGTTAGCATAGAAACCCCTTATTCATCCCCCCACCCGACGCTAATTCCGCATGTTTATATTTAGATCCCTTATGTAAAGGCAGTCACCATTTAGTGATCTTACCATTTATAACACAAACATTGTGGCAACCTTAGCCTTGTTATTGAAGGGTAATACGCTAGGGATTGAAGCTTTCGGGCTCAAATAACTTGAAGTAAAAATAAGTTTTCTTCTACACACCAGGGAGTTCATTTGGAGTCAGAATAGTTTGTCAACAACTCTGAATCAGTGATTACTAACCAATCATTTGCGTTGAATATGCCAGTTAGGATTATGGATCTAGTCCTCCTGAATTGATAAAAACTAGAAATCATTTAGTGGGATTATGCCAGGACTTCAAGGTAATTAATCCGTCTTGAAAGTCTACTCATATGCGCATTGTTAAAGTTCTTATTATCAAATAGTGTTAGAAATGACGTCAAAAATATGTCTCATGTATAGGATCATGAAAATGAATGGAAATGAATAATCTGTTATTGACTATATTTTATTATAACATTATAGACGTATGAATTTACACATTTGCACCTCCTGGCCGGCGTTCTTAAATAAAATATCAAGGCCAATAGGTGTATTATCAAGGTCGAACAATAATATTTCTAGGCTAGTTTGATAGCTTGTAATGATCGACACAGAGGGATTAGAAAACCTTATAATAAGAATAGCATCGTATTAAGCCTTCCAGGGCTATGTGAAGAATCGAATTTAATTTTTAATGCAGCGATATCTTTATTTAATGAAATATTATATTGTAAATCCCTACGTCTTTTACAACATCAAACACGGGATGAAAAATGATCCAGAATTTGGACAATTTTAAAAAAAAGGACAACCCACTCCCCCCTATCATCAAAAGAACGATTACAATGTTTATATCGGAACAAAAATGGTGTATTCGATACTCATTATCAACTAAGAAATTATGCGAATACTTTTTTTTCTATCTTTAGAAATAAAGCATGTATTTATAGCAATAAGCAAATCGATTTAAGTCGACACATCGATTAATGTTCTATTTATAGCCGAAGCAAATACGATTTTTTCTAGTTTTTTTGCATTTACAAAGCTCTATAAGAGTAAAACGAATATTTAAGACTCCGATCGTATGTAACAATAGGTTTTCTGCATTTTATACAGTGTTTTGAGCCTCCAGAAGTGTTTATTTCTAAAAAGCTAAAAATTAAAAATCTATTAATAGGGGGAGTGGGTTCTCCTGATTTGCGTAAATTTGTTATCGTTTTAATGTCTCAACATGATATGTTCTAGTCTTGATGGGCGCTGAATTTGTTAATTATTTTAAAATCTGGCCTAAACACCAAACTTGATTTGAAAAAAGATAAATCAGGGTAACATTTTTTCCCTCACTAGAGGATCCTTAACTACTTGCACAAGGGACTACAGACAGACTCACTCGTCTTAAGTTGGATTAGGTACTCATCCTACAAGCTTAACAAGAATAGGAGAGGGTTCTAATTCAGTTTTGATTGCCTTTTTCCTAAAGGATAAATAAAAATCTGCACACAAACTTCTCGAAAGTAAGTCAGTATCATTTCAAATGATTTTGACGTTTATGAAATAAATATTGCATTAGACTTATGTCTACTTTGCATCATCTTTGTTTTAAAGAATAAGAACATATTTGCTGCCAATGCTCCCAGTTCACCACTGCAAAAGGCTACTACTTAAAATTTTACATCAAGTGTCCAAAGCATTATAATGGTTCCCATATCAAATATTGAGCCAGAGCTACCAATATAACAAATGTTACCTTGATTCTAATTATCAAAATCATTTGCAGGACTGTGGCTTACATTTGAGTAGATTTCATTTTTTTTACATCTGAAAGCATATTAAATTGGTATACCTCTCAGGTCACACCTTTCACTTAGTTACTCACACACTAGAAGACAATGATTTCTCAGCTGCAAATTTTAGCCCAAGTACAAGATTCTATGATGCACCTTGAAAAAAATGTGCTGGAAAATTATTTTTTGTGTTAATCATCTAAACATTTTCCTTCTGGTGATGTGTGCCATTCTTAAAGGTAATGGTGCCAGGGTCAAATAGACTTAATTTATCTTTCAAAACGGCTTTGTCAAGTCTCCACATTCAACTGTTTGATTTGGAAGATTAAAAAAACAAGATCTTTTTAAAATTCAAGAGGGCGGATTCCTTGAATGAATGGAGCACATCACCAAAGGAAAATGAATGTCTGACAAGGCTTGCTTCAATTTTTCTTCTTTGTGTACATCTATCTGCACAGTTTATAAATTTCCTTTTAAAAGAGCCACCGCTGACACCATTACCAATTTATCAGAGCTTTCTAAGCCCCACACAATGACACACAACACAAACACAGAAGGAAATGCTCAATGTTATTATTAAATCTCATTTTATTTCATGTCATTTTAATAAACTCACTTCAAATCCATCTTTTAAAAAATTCAGACCAAACAATTGTTCAACACTTAATGCCATCCATGCACTGATATACAAAATATTTCAATTACAAGAAACAATAATATTATCAACCTTACAAAACGTATACAATTGAAAATGTACCAAGATTTTTTTAAAGGTAATGTTGAAAAAAACACTATTAATTCCTACAATATCATCAAAACAAGGAGATCAATACATTTCTTTTTAAACTATCAAAAGCTTTGTTTATAGGGAGAACTGCATGTTTGGGTAAAAATATATCCATCTACAGGGACCCTAAGAAAGGTTATACACAAAACAATTTAAACTAAGTCATGAATGAATAGATTTTGTACACATTTTGTTTAAGTTAAAGGATCAACATGTGTTTGAAGAAACACATTTTAAGTTTGTAAAAAAAACATATCATAATCACTGAGCCATTTAACTGCAATATACATGCACCTTTCAAAAGAGGTACACAAATCTAGCTTATCTAATGTATAGACAAAGGTTATCAAAAGACCTCTATTTGCAGACAATAACAAAACAAAAGATTAGTGTCTTAAATCAAACATACTCAATTGGGCAGAATCCGTTCATACTAAGGAGCTACGCTTTAGCATTCAACTAACTAAAATGATATAAAACAAGAAAGCATACAACTTATACCCTGACAAACAAAGGTGTACCAGCTTCCATAAGTGAGATTGACCAGGTATATGAAAGACATTCAAACAACAAATTTAAATGGCAATGTTCAAGAGAGATTAACAATAACCCACAGGTCTAATAAGGAATTACTTTGTTTTCCTCCATCATGTTTATGTAACACGTTCACTGTTGTGATACTGCTTTGCTTCAACTCTTTCAATTAAAATAAAAACAATGAATAAGATCTTTGATCAATGCTTGTTCTATCAAATCGAGTTGTAATAAAGGCAACTCCTCCATTTGAGGATTGCTATGGAACAGAAAGTTCAGACTTCAGTGTCCTAACAGAGCAGTATCTAGACCTCCAACAGTTTCCACCTTAGAATAGACGATGAGTTACTTAGCAGTAACATCAACATTTCTTATAAAGTTAATATAACTAAATTCTATCAAGAACCATTGTTCTTTGGAGTCTGAGGGCTTGTTATATTGTTCATTTTTTGGGTATGAGGGGATGAAACTATTGTTGCCCCAGCTGGGACAGGAGCCAGAAGTACCCGCGTTGGCTGAGAGTTTTGAGGGGGTAATGTTTGAATAACAGGGATAGGAGCTGACATTCTTTGAACTGATCCTGGAGCAGCTGATACACTTGTAACCCCTAGAGTAGGAGCTCTGACTGTTCGTGGAGTGATTAAAACATAACCTGACTGACCAGCAACCTGTGCCAAGGAATGGGACTGCAAGATATGCTGAGGTCTTATTGGAAGACTGATGCCAGAATTGGTTTTCAATAAGTTTACAGCCATAGGGAGAGAACCCAACCCTTGAAGGGTTATGGGATTTGCAAATCTCGTAGTGTTGAGCACTGACCGAGAATGTCCTGAGGTATTCAAAGAGGTTGGGTTGATGATTGTCTGGGCTCCACTGGCATTGATAACAGTTGGGACCAAAGTGAAGTTAGACAAATGGCTGTTGCCCGCAGCTGTAACTTGTTTTGGGGCTGATACAACAACAGCAGAGGACTGACCTGCAACTCCAGCATTGATAAATCTGGCACCTGCCAAACTACTGGCATTCACTATTGATGCAGGGTTAATGAGCGTGGCTGTTCGTAGTTGGGTTCCTCCAATAACTGGGCCTACTTGTCTTATATTAGGGTTAAGTGTCATTCCACTGATTGAGATCCCAGATGAGTTGTTAGGTGTAAACAACTGAAATATGTTTCTATCTGGTGTGCCTTGCACTTTAGTTAAACCTCCATGTGTACCAGCAAGGGAAACTGCAATGGTGTTTGCTGCTCCAGGAGGTCGTATGCTTGTAATTATCTGAGGCCGATGACTTGCAAAGACTTGAGGTCTAATGTTTGTGGCCGTAAGGTTACTTATAGAAACAGGAAGGGAATTTATGGCAACTGGAAGTCGGTTGGTTGTGGCTGCCTGAGGCCTGCTATTTATGGTCATAGTTGGGTTATACGAGACCACAGTCGGCCTGCTTATCTGCTGCATACCCTGAGAGGATACTTGTGGCCGTGCAGCTCTAATTTGTGAAAGA
Organism: Clione limacina; assembly: GCA_032362205.1. Taxonomy (NCBI): domain Eukaryota; kingdom Metazoa; phylum Mollusca; class Gastropoda; order Pteropoda; family Clionidae; genus Clione; species Clione limacina. Next base: position 3,515 of record JAUUEB010510998.1, on the reverse strand, counting down.
ATGACAGGAGAATGAACAGCTGCTTTCCGTGTGCGGATCACTAAATTAGGATTTGACCATGGCGGTGGAATATTTGGATCAGGTGGGCTTTTGGGAGTACTTGGTCTGACTGGTTGTTTTTGAAGGAGAGTAGGGGTGGTATTGGTAATTATACTACTGCTGGGACACTGAAGTCTAAGCTGAGTTCCAGGAGTTAAATTTAATGTTGGACCAATTGTAATTCTTGCAGCTTGCTGAGCCTGCTGCTTCAACAAGGCATTCTTTGCTTGAGTCAACATTTTTTTAGGACTCAATGGAACTAAACCAGGTGCATGGCCGTTCTGAAGGTGGACTGAGACTGGTGTGTTTGCTTTTGTACCAGAGCCTGCTTTGCCTTTCTTTTCTTTACCAACATCAGCAGGATGTTCAGTAATACCATTTGAAATCATTTGATTGCTAACTTCTTCTGGTTTAATTTTCCCTAAAATAACCTTTGCCACTTTCTTAATAATTTTTATTTCTGAAATTTCTGTTTTAACTTTACCCTTAGGACCGATCTGAGTCTTCTTTGCTGGTGTGTTAGAAGTAGCTTTAACCTTTTTCTTTGCATCTGTATTGGGAGGTCTACCAACTTTACCTGTCTTAGCCCCTTTGCCTACTTTCTTCTTTTCAGGACCACCTGATGCCCTAACTATCTGATGGGGGGAAAGTTTCTGAGGAGACCTTTCACTTAAGCGTCTTCCATTTAAAGATTTACAAAGGAAACTATCATCTAGATCAGAACCAGATTGAGAAGCTTTTCCACCCTTTCCCTGTGGAGTTTGAGCATTTTGCTTCTTTAGTGGCTTTCTTCCTTTTTTCTTCACCTGAGTCTCATCCTTTGAATATATGTAGAGCATTTCATCCTCTTCCAACTCAGCTTTCCGCTCCTCCTCTTCTTTTAGGTTTTTTAGTCGTGCTAACTCCCAATCCTTTTTAGAATTTTCAATGTCTTCCTGCAAAAAAGATTTAAATGAATACTTTTAAATACAAAGCAAAGATTAGAAATAAAATGTGATTGACCAATCTAATAGAATAAATATTCAAAAAGACTTTTTGACTACATGTGTTAGAAAAGGGCTAAACAAACCAAACTGTTCAAAGCTTTTTTATTCATCATAGGTGGGAATAGAAAAAGTAAGTTTAGAAGGGAAAGTAGAAATGGCAGACATCGAGGTTGTACTAACTACACATGGAAAAGAAACACCATATTTGTCAGACAACTTATCTTAAAAGAGGTATATTTCTAAGGGGCGGGGCATACCAGGGGATGCTGGTCCTAAAATTATAAACCTTAGATAAAATTGAACATTTCTTTTCTAGTACTGGTTTTAATTCAATATTTCAAACATATTATGGATAAAATAGCCTCCTAACTTTATTTCTGTTATAAATTATACTGGGGAGGGGGGCAATGAGAAAGCACCCCTTAACTAATCTGTACCTGGATACATCAACTAAGAAATTGTTGCTCTGATCAATTACCACAAGATGAGATTATGTGCCAAATTTCAGATATATATGGACATTTAAAAAATATATTTTGTAGTGGGGGGCATACATCCAGGGGCCCATATTTTGTGTGCTGCCCCTGAAACTTTGAAACTTGAAGTTGGATACTCTATTATTTGAGGAAAATGTTATCTAAGATATGTATGTTGGATAATATGCGCCTCCTTGCTTTATTTTACAACTAAAAATTGTATTAGGGAAAATGCCCTCATCTGTCCCTGGCGGGTATCAACAAGGACATTTTGTGCTGACTAATTACCACAAGATGGGGTTGTTTGCCAAATCTCAGCTTCATATCAGACATTTTCTGGAAAGGTCAACTGGGTGGCATTTGTATTAAAATGGCCGTATATCTTGATCAAATAGCAATCGATTTTGATAAACTTGGTCTCAAACGAAAGGGAAATGTTCCTCTTAATGACAGTACCAAATATTTATCAAGTGTTCTCTGTGATTTATCACATATTGATTAAACCATTTTTTATGAATCTGAAAAATTCCGGTTTTTATGATTTTTCTATAAAAAACGGCTGATTTGTCAAAAATTAGGCAGCTTGATAGAACGGCAACTTTTTTGCCTCAAAAACAATAAATCAGGTATAAAAAGAGTGTCTGTGGTATGTGTACTAAAATGGCTATATCTTGGTAAAAAAAATTCACCGATGTTGATATTGTTTGTCTTAAATAAAAGGTAAGATTCTGATGTCCTTCTATTAAAAAGGGAGGACAAATGAGGTGTTGAAAAGGCGGAAGCACATGTCCGTAGGATTATTTTAAAATTTTTTTACCAATCGGAATTATGGTTTCTGAGCTAGGAAACTGTTCTTAAAAGTTCAAACAATTAAAATGACAATATTATACAACCAAGCTGATCGTAAAAACAGATGACCCATCAAAGTCATACCAGTCATTTTAAGGGATAAATGTACAACAACAATTTTGAATAGGAATATTTACGATCAGCCTTGATTCAATGGACAATACAGGGTGTTTTGATACCTTAGCCCCCCCCCTCTAGGTAGGCACAATCAGAAAGTAAAATACAAAACCAAATACATAGGTATCAACTTTAATTATTTTGTGATGTGGATTTTAAATTTTATAAATTTCTGATTTTTTTTAATGTGTTTACTAGCCATTCAGTCGTATCCTGCGCGTTTGGATGCCATTCGAAAAGCGGGAGGGGAACACACGAGATATTTAACAAAATGCATTGATTGTGTATCAATTTATTTGTTATATTAATTGTTTTTTGTTAATAATTGATCGTTAAGTTTTGTTGTTACACTTTAAAAACAACTGAAATTAAGTGATTAGTTCCTCATTATCTGTGAACCATTTACCATAAAGTTCCTTATGGAAAATGGCTAGAATCCACAGGAATAATGAACCAAAATTTATTAAATTAAAAATCCACATCACAAAAAGGTTATACTTGATACTCATATATTTGGTTTTGAGTTTTATTCCACGCACAATTATATTGTGTAGTGGTATGTGATTATCTTGTCTGTGTGTCTGTCTGTCTGTCTGTTTACGCGATAACTTGAGTGATTTTGTTTGGATCTCTTTCATATTTGAAAGGATAATATAAACCAGAAATATAATTTCTGCTATTTTTTTTTTAAATCCCGTTGCTCGTTCTTAACTAATTTGGACCCTGTTTGGTTAGTATCAATTGGTGCACAAAGCCAGACTTAGAAGATAAATATTCTTTTTGTATTACCAATGTTAGAAAGAGTGTAAGTAGTCGAGATTAATGAAACATGAGCTATGTAGTGATGAGTGATTTGCTTTTACCAATGATAGTAAAATGATAGTTGATAACATATAATGAGTGTAGATTACTAGTGAATATGATACACATAGTGAATTCAACATTTTAGTAGTTAGTTCTGATTTCTCCCTCCCCTTCGCAGAGAGATCAGAATATGCACAAATGTAACTTATTTTTATATCTCTGCTTTTTCGGGGTCCAAGAGCGA
>JAUUEB010510987.1:0-10027 GCA_032362205.1 Clione limacina | reverse complement strand
GCCATTATGATGGAAGCAGGAGATGCCATTATGATGGAAGCAGGAGATGCCATTATGATGGAAGCAGGAGATGCCATTATGATGGAAGCAGGAGATGCCATTATGATGGAAGCAGGAGATGCCATACGCTGTTTAATTTCCATCCAATCTTTGCCAATATAATCAATATTTCTAATTTCCCACAGGCTTAATATAAGTCAAAAGAAACTCACCAATGATGGAATTGTAAAGGACTCCAAAAGGTTTTCACCAATATCCAAGGACTTGAGTTCCACAATGCCTCGTCGATTATTGCTTCTTATACTACTTGGTGAGTCTATTTAAATGCCTTTAAAATAGGTATTTATTCTGTTATTCTTACTTATGACAAGTGATATCAGAAAATCTACTTCAATTCAAGTCAAATGAAGAAATATATAATATCTATTAGTTTACATGTTCTTATTAGGGGGGGGGGGGCTCTGTTGCTCATAACGTAGTGATTTGCATTTGCCTACTAAGATAAGTACATGGGGATTAATTTCCGGCTTGCATTTCAAAAAATAATTTTTCGCGGATCCGATTTTTCTTTTCAAAATTTTTCTCCGGGTTCATGTACGTGCTGAATTTGCGGAATTCTTAGATTTTCCCCCGTGTACATGGGAATTAGTTTCTAAATATTGTAAAAAAGAGAATAAAACGAGGGCAAGTTACAAGAAAGCACTTTTATTTGTCTTTTTACATATTCTCTTATATAAAACATCAGGTAAGTACTAGGTCTTTGCAAAATGAAAGTAAATTCGCGACAAAAAGTACGTAAATTTCAGGGGAAAATTTCCGAGTTGAAAATTTTCCCGGGTCAAAATCGGATCCTTCGGACCCACTTTTGAAATGCAAGATTTCCGGGACGTGCAATCGCCTTTTTCGGTAACGATTTTTCATATTAATTTATGATAATTATATACCAGTAAAGGCCATACCTATACATTATTTATCTGTCTTCAATCTTATTGGCACGTGTGTGATTCCACCAAATTAGGCCTTTGAATAAAACCGGAGAGAAAGGGCGTAGAGCTAGGCAAACTAATCCCGTATTTAGAAATAATTGCCAAGCTTAAGCAGTTTTGCTCTCTTATCGCCTTTCATGACGCAGAAAATTTACTTTTCCTATGTGATGGACTTCAGTTCTATCAAACCTAAAATAATTAATAACTCTCGGGCCAAACTAAACACCTGAATTGTACATCAACACAATTTCATAGGCTTTCATTTTATCAACTATTACCTCATATATTTTTAGAAGCACTGCGTAATATTACTTATATTATAGACAGTACTTCAGTGCTTCATGCCGTGACTAAACTTCAAAATTTCTTTCTAATTGACGGTATCAGCTTCCTAATAACAACCCCGGCATGTTATACATACTGAGTTGCAAAAGCTATGCGAAAAACTATACACATTTTAAAATGTCTCAAACGTTCACCAAATGTGACAGAAACGTTTTGTAACCTCGTCATTCATTTTGTCATATATGAACATATGCCAGATAGGAATGCCGGGTCAGCAGCTTTTGTAAAGGACTTTAAATATACCCAAAACTACGATGGTAACAAAATACGGCATTGCTAAGTGTCATTTTTTTCTGGATTTTTCAGCATCAAGGGTAAAATATCTGATTCCAAAAACAGATACTTTATTGAATAAATTAAGGAGAATATCATTTTTTCTGAATTTTACAAAAATCGCTCAGTTAGAAAATATTAAATGTTGTCAGATTTTGACACGATATCCCAAAATTGACCTAAAAAATGGAGTGCCCGTATTGAAATGCTTCCAAGGAAAATGATTTGCATGTCTAATAATATGGATTTGGCTAAAAAAAACATCGAAATAGTCGCCATTTTGAATTACGTCAAGGTCCAAATTAAGCTTGCACCCCCTTATCAACCTTATTTCGTCCCAATATGCAAAAAGCAGCAAAACGTTAATTTTTATAGACTTTGTCTTTTTTGATAATCCCATTCAATTACAAAGCGCATATAAGGAAAAACTGAGAAAAACTCGTTTTCACCGGCGAACAAAACATAATTGCTGATCTCGAGGTTCCGCTGCGGATGGGTTTACTTTTTAAACATCGGCAGATTTACATCTTACGATGTGAGTTGTTATACATGACTTATCTACGGTGCTTATAAATTGGGAGTTCAGTTATTTATTCCAATCTATTTAGAAGGAGAAATCTGAAAATGCATGTCTAGTTCCAGTTACGGAAAATTAAAATGAATTTAAATAAAGAAATGAGACCATTCATGAATTGCAGGCTTTAAGTCCTCATCAGTATGGCTAAATAGACCAGGTGAATGAATTATAGGGACATCATAACCTTTATTTACTTCTTCATAAATTGTATTTCAGTTTCCTATGGCCCATGTGTAATGTGTCAGAATATTACACGCATCAACATCAACAATGAAACGTACATCGTACCTGACACCAAGGTGATACACAAGTAAGTCATTACTTTTTGGTAATTCTTTAATGTGATAGCGTACATCCTTGTATAACATTCGTTTTACTTTGTACAATTAGATCGACGTCTCTCAACGCAAAATGTAGGTTGTATCTGTGCTATCTTAGAACGATGCTCTGAATGCCAGGCGCAAGTGAGACCGGCTGCTTAATAGTCCATTACCCAGGCCCCAAATCTATGGATTTAGGGTCTGGGTCCTCGACTATCATTCTTAAACCAGAAACCATTCAAAGGTCCGACCTTCTGCTGTCGTTTAAGACGACGTCACTGCTGTGCCAGCATCACGGCAAGCAATCGCGGTACTTAATGGACAGGAGGGGGGGAGGTCAGTTTTATGTTACACGAATTATTATTTAAACCCTTGTGGTATGCTACGATAACAAAAAGGGCATTCATGATTTAAAATTATCACAGCCAAAGCCAACCAGCAAGATAAGACTGGGAGGACACTGTCTTTTACGGATGATGTCCTGGGTTATAGGCAAAACAGAATACGTGCAGATATTGAAGACAAACGAAACTTTGTGCAATGAAATCAGTGGGAAGATTCATCCTGAAAAAACATGCTGCCTATGGTGCCCCCTCAACACCAGAGTACCAATTCTCTGGAATCGGGCAGGTGGTTTGTGTGATTTCAAAGTACAGCAAATGGCCTCGCAGCACTGAAAAGAATGGTGTCAACATGCTCCAGCGTATTCTGTTCTGATGTTTCAGTCTGTTTTTCTATCAACCATTCACTACTGGATTGGTCTATAAACAAATTAAAAATATCTTTATGAACAAATAAAAAATGAAGCTATTCAAACCTTGGCTGTAAAAATGCACCGCTTCTAATGCTATGCAGTATATCATTAGCTTACAATGTAAGTCAAAGAGGTACAGACTGGGCTAGCTAAAGCATAACTTGTTGTATGGCAGCCTTGCATCCCATAATACTAATCAACATAATTTATAATGCAAGGGACGAAACTAAAATATATAACCAATTCTGAAGTTAAAGTCAAAACTAGGTTGCTTCCTATTTATCAGTGATTAACGTTTTCAACATTCTCCCCATCTTGATTCCATCAAATGAAATCCATAAACAAATATGATCAAGAAAAAACATTAGTAAAACATAATTTATCAAGTCATAAAAACACATTAAGAAACAACTATTATCAAGTTATCAAAAAATAATATCAATCTTATCTTAAACTGAGAAGTAAAAGAGTTGGTGAAATTTAGTTCAGTTTAAGTGAACCTAAGTATTTAGACTTTGAATAATAGTCAGATATACCAAACAAAAAAAATGAAAATTAATCATGAAATCCAGATTTACCAACATAAAAGAGAAGAAATAAATCATAAATTCAAAAAGCATATTCATGAGATTGATATCAAACTGTTCTTGGAATTAGAAGAAGTATGGTAAAAACCCTACTTTTATTCAAACTGTTCATCAATGCTCACAAATCAAAGTCTATAACAGATGCAAAATCCATCTCTTTGAATCTTGTCAAGACCAATTAAACTTATTCAATTTATCAGGTGGGCTACCTTACAAATAAAATTTAGACTGAATAGTCAAACATGTCCAATGATAGTAGGTCACCAATAGGTTATAAATCAAGTACTTGGCGCTCTTTAACAAGACGCCCTCGCTTAGTCTGAATTGGCCTTTTTTCTTCAGAATCATCTTATAGACCATGAGGAATTTCTTCCTCTTCATCAAACATCTCTAGTTTGTGAAGCCTTTGGAGGGCTCTGGTCACATGACACCTTTTGGTTTTCAGTTCAACAGCCCTAATGTGACCATCTTTCCCAAGAAATGTCTTAGTGACAATTCCTAAAGGCCACCTTAGTCTTGTTTTCCCCTCTTCTCTGATAAGCACAATAGTACCAACTTTGAAATTGGGATTGGGTTTCTTAATGGGCATGGGTGGTAGGTTTCTGATATACTTATCCAGCCATATGTCCCAAAAATGATTCATAACTTGAGACTGACACTGATCTCTCAACTTTAGATCAGTGGCTTCTTCAGAATATCCAAATACACTAATTGGATACATGGGGGAGCTTCTTCCTATCAAAAAAATGAGAGGGTGTTAGTGGGATACCAGTTTCCTCAACATAAGTCAGGGGCCTAGAGTTCACACATGCCTCTATCTCATGCAAAATAGTCTCTAACTGGATTCTTGATAAAAGACTCTGACTAAGAGACTTTCTCAAGGATGATTTGACTGACCTAATTAACCTTTCCCACCAACCTCCCCACCATGGAGCTAAGGGGGCACTGAACTTCCAATGTAAGCCCACATGTCCCATTACTTTCTGAAAGTATCTATGTGCTGCCTCAAATGTTTTAGCATTGTCTGAGTATACCACTGATGGAATTCCTCTTCTAGCAGAAAATCTCTTGAAAGCTAGGATAAAATCCTCAAAGGACAAAGATTCTACAAGCTCTATGTGAATTCCTCTGATCACAGCACATGTGAACAGCAATATGTACAACTTTTTGTCTGGCAACTCAGCGCAGAAAAGAGGACCAGCATGATCAATTCCACTTATGGAAAATGGTGGTGATTTCTTCACTCTGTCTTCTGGTAGGGGTGAAGTGATTTGATCACAGGGTCTAGAATCTTGTCTTTGACAAGCAGTACACATCTTGCAAATCTTCTTAGCCAGTGTTCTAGCTGACACAATCCAAAATGTGTTTCTCAGAGATGTTATCAATGTGCTAACTCCTGCATGTTTCATCAAAATATGTTGAGCTCTAACAATCAGATAGGCAACATAACACTTAGGGAGAAGAATTGGGTGTTTTTCATCATAAAGAAGATTTGGTGCTAAATCCAGTCTTCCGTGAACTCTCATTAAGCCGTTCTCCCCAATGAAAGGTGAAAGTCTGTAAAGAGGAGAGTTTTTCTTGACCACCTTTTCCCTCTGGAGACAGTTGATTTCTTCTGAAAAATGTTCTTTCTGTACACATTTTAATAATGTGATTCTTCCATTTTCAATTTCTTCTGCAGATAAAATCTTGCATAAGTTTCTTCTTTGGGTAGTTCTGCAGTTGTTAACAAACCTCAACACCCAAGTCATGATTCTGACTATTTTGCTGAAATCTGAATATCTGTCATATTCCATCAAAGCAGGAATATTATGTACAACAGTAGTTAAAACTGTATCTGTTGGATTTCTTTTCATTTCATCTGTTTCAAAATCAGTGTTGATTTCAAAGTCAGAATCTTTTTCAAATTCTGGACATGTTTCCTCTAGCCATTTAGGACCATACATCCACATATGAGAGTCCATAAGTTCCTGTGCTTGAATACCTCTTGTCAGTAAATCAGCAGGGTTCTGAATCCCTGGACAGTGCTTCCATCTATCAGGTCTAGTGCAGTTTTGAATTTCTTGCACTCTGTTGCAAACAAACTGTTTCCACCTGGAGGGGTTGCTTTTGATCCAACTCAAAACAATCTGTGAATCGCTCCAGCAGCTATAGGTGTTAGATTCCAGATTGAGACATGTAGAGACAAACTTATACATTCTTGCAGCGAGCAGTGCCGCTAACAGCTCCAATCTTGGCAATGTGATTTTCTTGATTGGTGCCAATTTAACCTTTGACATTATCAATAAAACAAGTGTCTCATTTCCTTGTGTTGTCTTCAAATAAGCACAGCATCCATATGCTTTTTCTGAGGCATCCGCAAAAACAATCAATTCCTTTTTGCTACAATCAGTCCATGTCACAAGAGAAATACATCTTGGAATTTACCAAGCCTGGATGTGTTTTAGACCTTCAATCCATTTCTTCATTTCTTCTTGAAATGTGGTAGGTAATATATCATCCCAGTCATAACCATTTTTCCAGGCTTCCTGAAATAAAATCTTCAAACTTATACTAAAGGGTGTCAAAAATCCAATAGGATCAAACAATCTAGCTGCAATGCTAAGTAATATTCTCTTTGTGAACTGACATGATTCTGTGACTGTTGGTGCTTGAAAGCAAAAACTGTCTTCCTTTGTGATCCAGGAAAGTCCCAAGACTTTGATAGCCTCAATTTCTTTAAATCCCTCAAATGTCTTGGAAAACTCATTCTTTGCTGTTTGACAGTTGGAAGCCCATTTAGCAAAGGAAAAGCCTCCTCTTTTCATGACATCATCTGCCTCTTTCATCATTTCCAAAATGTCTTCCTCAGTGTCAGCTCCTGACAACCAATCATCCACATAGAGGCTCTTTTCTAATTCCTTTACTGTGGCTGATTTCTTGAACTTTGATAGATGGAATTTCAAAGTTCCATTCAACAAAAAGGGGCTGGAAGCATTTCCAAAAATCACCCTTTGGAATCTCATAATTCTTACCTGATCATTCACATTCCACAAAAATCTATGGACATCCTGGTCTTCTCTGTGAAGATTAATCTGCAAAAAAGCCTTTGTGATATCTGCAGTGAGACCAAATTGATGTTTTCTAAATCGAAGCAAAATTCCTATCAACTCAGGGATCAGATTTGGTCCTGTCTCCATGCAATCATTAAGTGACAAACCATTATCACCCTTACATGATGCGTCAAAAACAGGCCTTACCTTTGTAGTGAGACTGTCTTCCCTCACAACAGGTCTATGGGGAAGATAATAGACTGGATGTCCTGTGTCTATTTCCTCTGTTGGAACCTCTTTTATGATTCCATTCTCTTCAAAATCTGCTAAAACATCATCATACCTTGCTTTCAGTTCCTTGTCCTTTTCAAACTTTCTGTTCAAATGCTCCAACCTTTTCACTGCTTGATGTTTATTGTTCATCAGATTTTGTTTGCAGTGATCATGTTTCCAAGGCAGTGGCACACTGTACTTACCATCTTTGAACTCAATCTCTTTATTGAACTTAGAGAGGAACTCTTCTGTGGTATTCTCAGACTCACCTGAAATTCCAATGGAATCCAATTCCCAAATTCTTCTAACTTCCCTATCTGAAATTCCAGTTTGACAAAACATAAATTGAGCTTTACATTTTTCAATACTGAACCCCCCCTCATTGTTACCCTTTCTATAATGGAAGGCCCCAGACAACATCCAACCAAACTTTGTTTCCTGAGCTACCAGGCCTACTGTACTACTAATCTGATTCTTAATAAGGGGCCAGTACCAATCCAAACCAATCAAAATGTCAATACTGACTGGTCTACCCTTGGTGTAGTCTTCCTGAAAAGAAATACCTTCAAATAAATTAAGGATATCCTTTGGTACAGGTGCTCTGTACATAGTAGAGCAAATTGTTTTAGTCTCTATCAATTTCATTTTGTCACCAAAAGCATTCAGTTCATATATATTCCTCATTTGTTCTTTTCCCACCTCATCTTCAGCAAAACAAGAATATGACAAACTCTCTCTTTCAACCATTGTCAGATTCAACCGCCTTGCACACTCTGTGGTGACAAATGATCTGTCAGCTCCACTATCAAACATAATATTGACTTCTTTCCCCTGAATTTTTGCATTAACTACCTGCATGACAGTTGACATGCTTTCTGTTTTTGAGTACAATGCATGTACTGATTTGTCTTGCCCTGAGTCAATACTAGATTTGACAGTGGTCTGATTCCCAGGTATGCGCTTCCTGCAAAGAACTGAATGATGGTGACCCTTGCAGAAATAACAAACCTTCTTGAACCCTTTATTCTCATTTGCACAGTTCTTTGCAAAATGATTTCCTAGACATAAAAAACATAAATTCATATTCTTTATCTTCTCAAATCTACTGTCAAAATCTAACAATTTTATAGTACCACAATTGTCTGACCAATGGTCATTACTGCTACAAAAACACATTTAGGACTTCTTTGAAGACCCCTTTGACCATTGACTAGCAATGCAGCCGCTGACCCAGTCTGTGCATACTTCCTGGAGGAATGTTCTTTGTGTTGTCTGTCGCTGTTGGGAGGAGAGGGCATAACAGACCCGAATGTCTGTGATCGCTCTCGTCGCCGTATCTCCTCGTTCATGAAGTTTAACAGGAAGTCAAGGTCACCTTCACGTCCTTCACCCGCTCTGGCCAACTCCAGACGGATGTTTGTTGGCAGCTGGTGCAGAATGAGTGGTGTAAGGACGACTCCATACATCTCGCCCCCTACACCTAGGTTCTTCAAACTTCTTACGTTGGTCTGTATTTCATCATGAAGCTTCCACAAGCCTGTGTAGGAACCTGCGGAGGCAGCTTCCTTTAAAAGATACTTGTTGGTTTGAAGGAGCTTCTGAATGTGAGAAAAGATTATACGCCCCTTTCTACCGAACCGTTTGCACAGAATGTCCTTGGCAGTCTCATAGTTTTCGACTGTAAGAACAAGGCCTTCTATGGCTGATGCAGCCTCACCTTCTAATAAGGATTGAAGGTATGTAAATTTATTCACTACTGGCAAATTTGCACTATCAATGACAGCCACAAATTTATCCCAAAATGTCCTCCAAAGGGTGTAATCCCCTGTGAACTTTGGAAGTTCTAATTTTGGTAGTCTAGTAGAAGGTGATGGGCCATTTCCTGAACTAATTTCACTTGTAACACTGCTTTCACTTGTAGTGCATTTGACCGCAAAAGTTCTAAGTTTATTTTTACCCTTTGATAGAACTTCAAATTTTTCATCTCTGAAACACGCTGCAACTTCTATGTCATCTTCAAGCTGATCTTCATCAGCCAAGTGGGTCTCAACTACATTTTGAACTTCATCTAGCTTTTCAAGTCTTCTTTCAACTTCGCAAATCTGATCTGACAGCTCTTGTTCTGTCAAATCTTCTTTCACTAACAATGTTTCTAGCTTTTTACACATCTTAGTCAGCCAAGTTTTGGCTGACGTTCTCGACTTTTTCATCGCCTCTTCCATAATGACGATGACTGACGATCGATTGTCACAGTGTAAACAGATCACAAGTCAAGTCCAATCAATCAACAACGACGAACAAATTAGACTGAAAACTAAAGGCTCAGGTGTCCCGATGTTTCGGTGCCATGTTGCAATCTCAAACAATAATGTACTTGTAAACACTGTTAGACTTTTAAGTGACATTTAATGAAGCAATAACAACAAACAACAATCAAATATGTTCTGCTAACATTCTCAACAACAACAAAGCAAGATCGCAGCCTTGCATCCCATAATACTAATCAACATAGTTTATAATGCAAGGGACGTAACTACAATATATAACCAATTCTGAAGTTAAAGTCAACTAGGTTGCTTCCTATTTATCAGTGATTAACGTTTTCAACACTCTCTGTTAAGGCTTGATTTGTGACATGGAACTGGAACCACATATTATATCTACCTATTAATAATCTAGATACCGGACCAGCCCCTCGCGCGCTGTTAAATACTCGGCTGACTATTGACCACCGAGTAAGATGGAGGATGTATGAGTAATAACTGATATTTATACCGGAAGTCATAATCGCACAGTCTCATTATTCCCCGATCACAATTTGTGACTCGGGGTATATTTTCGTTTTGTCTGTGTGTGTGTCTGTGTGTCTGTTAACGCGAT
>JAUUEB010510976.1:0-10028 GCA_032362205.1 Clione limacina | reverse complement strand
TTGTAATACAAATTTATGTCGGCACAGCTTAGGTTTAGACTTGTGCCCAGTCCTAGCATCTTGTAATCTACCCATAACTGACAAGGGCAGTCAATCTGTCTTATCTATAGATAAGTAAGCGCATACGTGCCTTGTGTGACTTAGTGTATTATTATGATAAGACATGACAAGAGCAGGTACATCCAGGATTCTACAAGATACCCATTGACCACCCATTGACCACATCAATCTGAACATTCCTATATGGGATTATACAGACCGTGATGTTACATTATGTTATCAAGGGAGTTGTATTTCCCCGAAATAAGAAGCGAATAAGTTTACAACGGGAGATAGTGTATCATTTCCATATTTTATTATTGCATCCTTTCATTTTTGCTTGTCATTACTTACTTGTTTTCATAAAAATGCATTGTGACCCATTTGGGGTTTCATAAAAGAACGATTAACTATTTTTCAAGGTTCCTAAGCTGGAAATCTTTTTTGTGAATCATAAATTAGTTGGAAATGTTGTTGCCTATTGGGATAACAAATATTTTAAAGGGCGCTTAGCTATCTATTCGGCTTGGAAAGCCGCTATATAAACTGCCGTATATAATTATTATTACAATCTTATTTGCAAAAACCATCAGCAAAAATACAAGTCACAAGTACCAAAACCTTTCTCATTTCTTTCTTTGTTTTTACAATATATTATTAAGCTCTTACTTTCAACATCTCTGTTATTGAATATGTAAGGGCGTAACCCTTTTGAGCCTTCGAAAAAAATATTTTAAATGAAAAAAATTACACTCCTTAAAACAATCAAAGAATGCACACATGTACATTCATTTCAAACAAGCCCAAATCTCTTTTAAGTTAACGTATCCACACTTCACACTATTTTAACATCTATATCAGAACCTCGTATTCTTAACCTCTTATCATTTAGTTTTTAGATGATTTTATATTCTCAATACAAATGTATGAAAAACATAGAGCACGTTATCTCTTAAACTTGTTACCGCAAGTAAAAGGGATATTATCTATGCTTACAACCTTACACCATGGAATTTTGTCCGCTACTTATTTCAAATGGTCCCTGTTAACATGCACGCTGGCTTGCTTTGTACAGACACTTTCTTCACGGAGATCCCATTACATTTTGACATGTCATTATCCTTTGTGGCAAATACTAAGAATTTCTTGGACCCATCAACTTAATCACTATAATTTCCGCCCGTTTCCAGTCCCCATCTCAGTTTGCAAGATACAATTTTCTCGTGTTCACCATCATCATGTATGAACAAGTATAGAGAATCTAACTCGCGAATCTAAAACCAATAATCTGTAAACACGATGTAATTATTTTCTCTTTTAAAAGTAACAAAACTAACTTATGTATGTAAGGCGAGGGATAAGATAGATTGTTCAACAAAACAAATGCGATTTATCTTTTCCAAAAAGAACTAATTTCTCTGTCTACCATGACTACATCTATATAGTTGCAAACTAATCTACTAGTTGTAACCAGGAGCATATCTCATTAATCTTATCATAATGTTACATATTTTCATGTCTCTAAAAATACTTAATCATCCCTGAGTCTCAGAGTGACGTAAAGTGAGGAAAGCAACTGTTCGATCGTGTTCAAACTAGACAACCTTGCTGGTAGCGCAGTAGGAAGTAATAGGATATTGTTTTAGCGATGATTGGTGCCAGTGGTATCACCTTAGGCGATCTATTATCTGCAATGGCTCGCAGCATGCTTTCTAATATGAACATATACTTCAGGGGAGATGATAGATTTTTTTTCTAAGAGTCTGGTTAGTTCAATTGGGTTGAGAAAACTTCACTATTTCTTTTCTTTTCCTTTCTCTAGACGAGTGAAATAAATCACACAGGAAATTGAAATGGCGAACGGTAGAGGCGGTCAGACACCAGCGGCGTGTTTCATGGACTGATGCTCTTTGATAGTATGGTTTTATAAAACAGTCCTCTAAAGAACAGTGAACTAAAATAATCAACATGGATT
This sequence comes from Clione limacina, assembly GCA_032362205.1. Taxonomy (NCBI): domain Eukaryota; kingdom Metazoa; phylum Mollusca; class Gastropoda; order Pteropoda; family Clionidae; genus Clione; species Clione limacina. The sequence goes on along the minus strand of JAUUEB010510976.1, from coordinate 8,014 downwards.
CAATCTACATTTACTTATACATTCACGACATAGAGCACTATATATTTGTTTGTTCATTTGTCTGAATGTATCTATCTAAAGGGCATGTAAATTTGTGCATGTCAGTATCTGTCATATGGGAAACATATGCTATTTGTATAAACTAACCGTATACAAAACGCTAGGTATTTTTTTATATTCAGCATTATACATTTTCATATTCAGGGCTCAATGAAATATCATTATGGTGCTTTTGTATATCCGGTTGAAGAGCTGAGACGTTCTAGTAACATATCGGCGGAAACTCTTTATAACGATTTATTGATGGAAATCTGACTATAGCCATAGAGGATTTACTAATTAACGTTACAAAAACCAAATATTTTGATAAGGGAGTATCGGTTTCTTAGCCGTTTAACTGAAGGAAGTCAGTAACATGTTTACTCCTAATGAAATGCGATACAGAACTAAACTATACTTTGCAGAAACCGTACAACGAAATAAAGCTAAGATGTTCAGTTTTAACCTGGCATATAAGTCAAATACCATATAACCATGAACACTTAAATCCCATTAGCACTTTTGGTTCTCATGATATGGCAAACTTGAGAAAAACGCGCTTATGGGAATGATTGTTTTTTGAGAACTACTCATTCCGGACCCTTAGCACCCTGCAAAACACAATTATACAGCAAATATTATATTTAGTATCAGGGGTTCTTAGTGCTTGACTTTTAAAACTGAGCCGACTAAAGAAAGTACAAGAAGAGAGCAATTTCATTTACACACATGGCCATGGCAGACTTCGACGCTTGCATTACGACAGCTTATGTCAAATTATAATGTATTTGCCAGCTATACAATGATTTGTTATGATCCACTGTAAACTTGGAACGGCGGTATTTGGAAAAAATACTTATTTGGTGTAATCTTGTATGCCATGTCAGTCTGTTTGGATATTTAGTAGAAACGTTTTATTTTATTAGGGTGATAGTTTTTAAGTTGGTCATTAAGAAATGAAAAATGTACTTTTTAAGAAAACGATAACAAACACATTGTTCTTTTTCTCAACGTCTTTTAAGTCCTGTCGAGCGCGAGCATTGATAGAGAAGATATGGATTTGTGAACAACAATCATGCACGACTGTGTTCCAAATGCAACTAGCTTTCTGAGTTTTTAGGAATAATGCTAGGACATTATCATTATTTAGCCTATAGATCAATAGTAGTAAGTCCACATAGTAATATCATGTTCTATCTAAATTACTCAAGTTTTCATCTAAATGATCATGGTTTTCTTTAAACATATACTTTCATTTGATATAACTTGTTGTGAACGCTCATTGTTTTAAACTTTAGGTGCTATATTTAAATTATTATAGTGTAGACATTGACTATACATGACAACTTAAAAACCCAATAGTTGATAAAAACTCATCATTGTTTATTACATTATGATTGGCATGACACAGCATATGATATAAATAATTTACATAACAAATCTCTAAAACATTCAAGATTGCAAACATTGTAAACGCACATATAAAAACACGCTTTCACTCTAGTACTCATCAATATACATCTCAAAATAATGTCTTAGTCGTAAATCTTGTTACTAGTGTTCTAAAGACAGTGTCATCTTGTTTATTGTTAGTTTGAGTTTTACATTATCAACGTGTTCGGCCCACAGTGAATGGGAAGCTAGCGTGTTCAGACCAAGCGAAGTAAAGTCGGCAGGGAAAGCAATTGCGATTCACCTCAAATTCCGTAAGCCTTAAAATCGGGATTCTTCTCTTGATTGTCCAATGCCTAGAAAAGAGTATAGATAACTGTACTTCGTGACATTTGAAGGCGAGTCATTCTTGTTTAAAAAAGCGCATATAGTCAGTTACACAATACATTTTGTTGCATACTACTTTACTTTGTTCAGTCTGACAATACTTGCTACCCTATTAAAACTGGAAATGGATGTAAACAATTTTAAAATATAAAATGTTGTTAAATTATTAATTGTAAAACTTTTTGTATTCTGTGTGTTGCAGGCAGTTCTTGAGTGGGTCAAGTCAAGGCATTTCTTCTACTGGCGACTTCGACGTAGACTGCTTGAGTTCAGAATAAAAAAATTGATGAAGGTACAACTTCCTGAGTCAACCCAAGCACAGATGGACTCTATGCTCAGTCGATGGTTTGTGGAGGATCAAGGCACCATCAACGTGAGTGGAACTAGTGTACATTATGGGTCAAAAAACATTCACTGAGGACATTTCCTTATAGAAATCATCCTGTTGTAACCATTTTACCATTACTTACCAAGAAACAGCATTCATTTTGCATCCATAATAAGGGAAGCGAAGAAGGAAAACTGGAGTGGTGTAAATATTATGCAGACACAAGTGATTAATATATAAATTATTGTGATAGAAAAACTGTATTAAAAGATAGGAAACTTAGATGAATTGTTTTCTGCACATTTTTCTTATCTTGATTTTGATATAACGCTTACTCTGATATCAAGAGTGACATTTATTTACAAAACAAAGAACTAGTTTAACTGTTACAAAATGGCAGAGTCTAATATAATACATAGACTACTGTACCTCTATTTGAGTTTTTTAAGTTTTTATTTTATGTTCTATGTTAAACAGTGTTTTCATTAATGATCATATTTTCTTTTCTCCCCCATAGGCTTACCAATATGCAGATGACCACCTGACAGTGGAATGGATGGAAAAGCAACTTGTGGACACTCCAAAAGACAACGCTGTCATGGAGAACATTCGCTGTCTGAAAAGAGACCATGTACTCACACAGATCAGCAAGTGTGTACTTTTCTATCTTTTTCATGTAGTTTTGCCTAAGTTCAGTTAAGTCTATTTTCTCAGTAAAATATAAAGCTTGACAATAAGTCTGTATTCATACATCAAGCGATATTTTCATAAGTGGATTAATCACATACGATAAGATTTTATCTGGTTCTCAATTATGATATGTGATCCGGAAATAATAGCACAGAAACAAATCGGAGTCAGGATTTGAAAGGTGTGACACAGAGTTGGTTTTGACACATGGAGTCGGAGATTGAAGATATTACAACAAAATCCACATCCCTTAAAAACATTGATGACTGAGATACATGGCATTTGCATCAAACAAACAACGTCAAAGCTAACAACTGCTCATAATCACAACTCTCCAGAAATAGCTTAAAGACAGCTGGCTCTTAAGTCTGTCCCCTTAACCACTTGGCCATTGTGCTCCAATCAAAGACTCTAAAATTGGTAAATTAGGAGCCTGTCTTTGAGAGATGCAAGCTAAGACTGATTGGCTAGATGTCAGTAAAATGAGACTATGTAGGATGGTCGTGCTTCACATTATAATCAATATATGGCAGCAGGTAAAAATGTTCTCTTCAGCCGATATAATGCACCAAGTGTTGATGGAGACATAAAAACCTTTTTCAAAAAATATACATCAGTTTTATTTAAGATTTATGATTATATGTTTATTTATCTCAATTCAAATAACTTTTTTGTATCATGTTTTATTTGTCTCAATCTACAGCTTACTTACTTCCAATCCTGATGTTGCAATGGACTCCATTGTCTCATTGACTCAGCAGATGAGCACAACACAACGAATCGAGGTCGCACGCATTTTAGCCAGTTTTAATTCTCAAGGGGAGGAGTCGCCGTCTGGAAGTTCATAGTGCTCAATGACCTCTTGACCTTTTTTAGCCCATGACCTATTGACTTCAGCCATATTACACATCAACTTGTACACAAAAATATAATTATCTACAGAGCTGCACAAGTCAATTTAAGCCATTCTGTGATGTGAATACAGACTTTGATAGAATATTATTCATGATGACCTGTTTAGAATATTTAAATAGTGTTTATTGGTTATATTAACTGATGGATCTCAACAGGGAAAACAAATGTGTCATATTTATTATTATTTTCACAGATATTTTGTGAATTTGTGATTTTTTTTACTTTTCATAGTTTTTATCTTTTTTTTCTTCAAATGTTTACTTCATAAATGAACTATTTAAAATGGGTCTTACTCGTCATATTTTACACATTAGAACCACACCTCTTTTGTGATGCCTATTATTGAATGTAGACAAATTGACCATGACAAATGACCAACTATTGTGGATAGGAGAATTAAAGTTTTTTTTATTACCTTCTCTTTGTTTTGTAAGTTAAGCAAGACTCAGGGATATGTTTTGTGTGTATTATTTTTGGAGAGTATATATTATGTCCATTAGAAGTGTAGTGGCCTGGAGTCAATGCCTTCACCTCACATCCAAGAAGGTATGCCCAAACAGTTCACTACCAACAATTAGGCTCTGACGTTGTCTTGAGTCAGTATATTATTGTGTGAACCGTCTTTCATTTTACCGTCTTGTTGGGGTTGTAAAATGGAGTAAACAAAGCAATATATTCACTATTCCTATACCAAACCAACACACCAGGCTTTATAAAGTCAGTTGAAAGCAATCATAGTCATATTTAGATATTTATAAAATAGTATGCTAGCCTGTGTGTCATTTGAAATCAAGGTGTATGCTACAGAATCTAGCATTGGATTTATTTTTCCTTCATCTTTGTTTTGACTGTGTTTTTAAGAAAGTACTTAGTTGATTGTTGACCATCCGTGTTTAATACATTAATGATGATGATATGAATTTGAAAAATGTCTTTAATCACTGTACTGACACAATACCAATTTATGTAGGGAATTGTAGCTGTTCTCTAAACTTATGGTTTGACACAATGCTGTCAAAAGCATTTATTACATGGTACTGGCTTGACGTTGATCGTACATAGCTTAATATATGTTAAGTGCTTGGTTATTTTCCTCTGAAATGCTGCCTGGTCCAACTCTTTTGTGATATGAAATACTTTTGTTATCCTTATCTTTCTTATGATCATATTTCTTTAAATTTCTACTGGAATACTTGAATCTACTTAAACCAAGGGACCAGAATATAAATTTGCACTTAAGTATTTATTATTTTTCTCAACTACTGTACTTACATTTAGCAGTGATTTTTATTTCCAGTATTCATTATCATTTTCTACTTAAGTTATGCAGGCTTTTTAGCTTTCTACATTTAATTGCCATTTGTCTTGTTAAACCAATTTTCTGAATTCTCTTACTAGCACTAGAAAATATTACAAACATCTCAATGTGTGCACAGTTGATCTTGCCAAACATGCATTTGGCATTAAGTTATATTTGGCATTATGTTGTTTTATAGAATGTTACCTCTTTCTTTGTTTTAATTAATAAAGAAAGTGTTGTTTTTTACATAATAAATTGGATTCATGCTTGGAAAGGGAGCTTTGTTTGTCATGAAAGGCATTCAGCAAATGTACATTTAATGTGTTTTAATATTTGCTCAATAGATGTTTTTAGTCTCATATGTTGTTTCATGTAACATAAGATAGAATATATTTATTTTTAGATTTTTCCAGTTTTCCTTAAAAATAGCCTAAAATTCCTACCAAATTGTTAAGACAAGTTGTCCTTTCCACTTAAAAAGTAAGCATTGCAACTAGAGTTGAGTTCAAGCTATTTATACATCTCCATTTTGACATATGGGAATATAAGTGATAAAAAAGAAAACTACATAAGACCAACATTTAGAGGCACACAGACATACATGCAAAGTGACACACACAAACAGACAAACATTAACCGGCAGCATCTTTTGATTGAGTTCAGCTTTAGCTTTGTTCTAGGCTTTGTTAGACATGAACATACATTTTGGTGACATTTATCAATTATTAATATGTGACATCTTTGTACTCCTCATGTGTTTATTGATGTAAGCAGGAAATCAAAATTTTGAAAAACTCATAAAATAAGGAGGCAACTTTAGAGAGGGCCAAAGGTTTGAATCCTGCCAATGTCCGCTTTTTTGCTGCCAGCCTCCACTGGCGTAGGATGCTAGTGCAGTGCCTGCCTTTCATATGACATTTGAGTTGCTGGGGGTGTAAAACACAGCTAATCATCAAATTATAGAATGTTGACATGAAAAGGAACAATTGACAATACACTGCTTCAAGGTTGTGTAATATATGAGGGCATTTGTGTTTGCTTGAGGCTGTGTATGCAATGGGATAATAGTCAGTCGTTTGCAACTATCTATCGTCACTGTCGCATTTTTTTGTAGATATACACTCAAACGTGCAGTTAATATTTTGGTGTAAATTGGTTAATTCTAAGAAATATAATAAACATTTGACGTATTTTACTGAGAGCGGTTGACACCGACCCTCGAAATAATTATAGAGATGAAGGTAAGACTCATCAGTTGACTTGTAATTTGTTGGTCAATACTTTATTAATTTAGCACATTATTATCATGAGACCTTTGTTCATTCACTTGCAAACACAAAAGTTCATCTAACAACAACAATAATAATGTTTCTAATGTTGCATATGAATGTTAAGTTAAAGCACATAGTTTTGCATTTCTATTTGTTTCAAAATAGCAATACATGTATTTCTTTTTGTATGATAGACATTGTGGAATCTATCTTTGTCTGCAGATATGTACTGACTGAAAATAATGATTATTGAATTACTTATCATAGTTGTCAGACTTAAGGTACACCCTGTTGTTATGTTCAGAGAGAAAGTCATCAATTAAAAGATGTGCGAGTGAAAACCGAGTTCTTCAGTTCTAATTGTATTATTCTAATGAATTTACAGCACAACACAATATTTTTGTTTTATATCTTTATTCAACACTGCTGCCAAAACTTACTTTTAATCATATGTGTTGAAGAAACATTACTTGTCTTCTTGTGACAAAGGTTCATGTTTTGTTGAGAATGTGAATGTGTTCTGACATAGCAAGGACATCACTTAAAGGGGTTTGAAAAAGTATTTAGCATCACAAGAATATTGTCAGCTATCCTCATGCTATAAAAATTGATGGTTCAAATCCTAACAGAGGCCTGTCACTAGGTCTTTTAGAAGGGCACTTAACACACATTTCCTTACTTGAGCAAGTTGAGAGTTGTAACTGACTGATATTGGGGGAGGTTACATAGCCAAAAGAGATTGATTGCAGCCCTGGATGCAGTGAGTAAAATTACTGACCCAACAATCCAAACTGTGAGTAATGGCATCTCAAACCTTTTAAACCGAAATATTCCAATTGACAGGTTAACTTTGTGTATAAGAGAAAGAGATAACGTCATTAATTGACACTTTCACATGGTGTTTTTTGCATCACGATCACTTAAAACAATACATGATCGCGCTGTAAGTTTAAACAAGATCCACCACATTGACTGAAAGGTTGTCTATTCTCATGTGAACACATATAGAGTTGATGTTTTGTTTGACTCTGAACAAGTCTGCATGATGATGTCTTTGTCCAGAATTTGTTTTATTTATTATGAATTGTCTTAAAATATGTGTTTAAATTTTGTTGGTTTGTTTACAATGAAATGATGACAAAAATCAGGTGAAATAAAGTCTGAGGTAATTTACAGATAGCTTGTTGATTTTGTCAGTCATCTTGAGATTTATTGCATAATGCTTCTTTCAATGTTTGTAAAATATATCTTAGACTCTCATCATAGGTTTCCATTACGTTTGTTAAAAGTTATAAAGAGAAGAAGAAAAGTAATCAAATAGAAAAGGAAACACTTTTATATTTATTTCATACGCCAACTACCAATACATATAAAATAACTAAAAAAGTCAAAATCAAACCAGAACTGATCTTTTGATTTTGAGGCTTTACACACTCATATTTCAAGAATTAAGTACTTCCTTACACCCTAACAGGGGACACTGTCTGATTTCAGGGGTTAGTCTGTTTTCAGAGAAATCCTCAGTTTCTCACTGGGTAAGGTGTATGCCTCTGGAGCGGAATGTCTGGTGTTCATACCTTTGACTTTAAAGGTTCCCTGTGATAGTAACATTACCAACTAGAAACATGAGTACTCAGATAGAGTACAAACTCGACACCATGTAAAATAAAACATTTCCTTATTGTACCATGT
>JAUUEB010510965.1:0-10028 GCA_032362205.1 Clione limacina | reverse complement strand
TGTTAATTTTTTGCGCCATTGTCAAAGATAGAAATCTGAAATTTTGCACAGAGGATAAATTAACGTGTCCCTAAAAGATGGAATTTAATATTTTGAAAATAAAACAGTTTTGACAGAGTGATATCCCTTTGTGTCTGGTGATCGGGGTAGTACTCTCTACGAGTACTCATTTTTCTAGTTTCTTGTGTTGAACACTTATATGCTCCGTATCCGAGTCTCCCTTTTTTGGTAACACGTTGCCTTGAAGGATTTGTTATGTAGAGTTCTGGGTTTCATGTCAAATAATTATATAAATAAATAATGACTAAGATTGTTAACATTGCGAATGGTATTTTAATTTGATGATTAAATTTAAGATTTAAATTGCCAACTTTGGTCGCAAGGGCACTGATTCTAATAACTCTGACTAAGGCCTGCATTATGTGAAACTGGCCTAAGCCTATCTCACAGCTGTGTATACCCTCCAAACAAAATAATTCACTAGATCTACACATATGCCGTGTAATTAGACGTGTTCAACATGCAATTAATACTAAGTTACTGTTAACCATAACAAGATTCAAAATAGTGTCAGTTGGAATCGGCCACGCTACTCTATATTCATATATAACACTTAAATGGCCTTTCTTTCTGTTTTGTCTTCTTTCTAGTTTAGGTGTCAACTATAGAAATAAAACGGCATGAACAATTCTGATTGATATTTCAAATTACCTTTTAGAGTTCGGTGTGCATCTTTTCCCAACAAAGATGAACATATTTATCGTCAGTTGAATAAATTAAACACACATACAAATAGCATTACATTATAGACAATTTTCTTAAAGTTTGCATTCGGTAATTCCAAATTTGTCTTTTATGTTACCCCCTATAAATCATTAAAAAATCTGTTTAATTGCAAATAGGCGCTTAGCACAGCAAATAGCAATTATATTTTGTTTGAGTATAAAAAGAGGGCTTTTACAAAAAAATTATCATGTTGACTTAAATTAAGGGATTGATTAAGCGTCTTAAGACCATGGCAGTGACATAGAATCGTTGGTGATATAACAGCTCAGGGTCTCAATGAAAATTATAACGCCTGTGTAAAATAAACCCAGTCAAGGAAAGTCAAGGGACTGCACAAACGCTATGTAGTACCGGAAATTAAACACCATTTGTCCAGTTCCGGTGTCAGAGAAATTGGGCATGTCAGAACGACACAAGAGAGCTCAAGCCAAAGCATAGAGTTTGTAGAGTCACGTCAAACCATCCCCACAGACACAACGGAAGAAATGTCCAATCACGTATAAGAAGAGGCGCGTAATCGATGATTACAGCCGAAATGTCACGTTCTCAGTTCTTCAAAGTGAACGACATCTGCAAGTGAAGTAAATGAATCAGAGTAACTGATGCACAAGAAAAAGAATCACGGGCTTGAACTGGGTAGAAAGTGGCCCGAAGGTGCAACCAATGCTGAAGTTGAGACACTGATCGAGGAGAATGACAGGTCTGGAGACCCGGTAACATTAAGAGACTGGTCTGTACAGAGAAGTTTCAAGTCCGGATGGTCGTTCAGAGCCAGATTAAATAGTGGTAGAGATGGCAGGTGCGTGCCAGCAGAACTACAGCTTCTAGCATGCGCATGTAGTTAAAGCAAACGCTAAATCTCTGGAGTGGATGAAGGAGACCAACCATGAGACTGCTATATTTGTAGCAGACCCCATGAGCTCTCTTGACGAGATAAAAAAGGTTAATGCTCTTCGCCAACAAGGCAATCACACCAAGGTGGTGTAAATATTCTGCCCATGTCAGATAGGTGTTAACGGGAACGAGAGAGTGTTTAATTTAGCCCACCAGGCTAAAATAGGTTGCACAATCCAATTTGACCCACCAACAATGGTAGCAGCCATACGGCAGTTGTTCGAGGATAACATAATTGTCAATAACTCTTACTGATAGAGAAAAACGTCCCACCCAGAACTGGAAAAACAGCTACCTTCGAGGCTTGACGATAAGAATATCCAACAACTTTTAGAGGAGGGAGGATTAGCTATAAACGTATTTCGTCTACGAAAATCCTGATTCTGAAGACAAGTAAAGAAAGTTAGAAAGGCATTTCAAGTTATGTTTGAGAATAATAGTTCCTACAGCTGGATATGTCACAAATGGTTCCATGATAAGCAGGGTAGAATAATCATGTTTCTGGCCTTAAATGTTAGATGAATCTGAAGGAAATAAATTAAGACCCATTTTAGTTCATGAAAAAATATGAGATCACCGAATGCAAAACCAATTAAGATAACTGTATTTGTTTGCTGAGGAAAAAACGGCATAGGATAAGTCTTTTATAAATAAGGTGTCCATAAAATATTTACTGTAAAGAATTATAATTGCAAAAGCACAATACAAGAATCAATGATTAATTTAAAGCGTTATATCATAATTTGTATTTGTTTTGATGCACAACATTTTCTTTCGGCATTATGTATGGTTGAAGACTTAGATAATGACTGTCAAAAAGTTATTAGCCGAAAACTAGTGTTGGCAATATTTTTAATTGAGATTGTTAAAATGTTTATTATAACGCTAAAGAATGTATTATAAACGCAAGTAATTACGGTCTCTTAGGGTTACTCTTTAAACACGCAATACGGGTAAAACAAATAAGTGAAAGGCAGTGTTCCATGGTCCTTTCCTTTTTCAGAAGACAGGAATGGCCTTGGAACTTCTTAATCTAACAATGTCGGTTCAAACAAAATTTAACGCACCGAAAGATGAACTGTAAATAGTAAGATTAATATCTTCACAACATCTTGACCGTTTATACGTTTATCACAATTTTGATTTCATTTTTGATATTTTTAAATAAACATCCTGTTTATTCTTTTTAGAAGGACGTCAACCATGAATAATGTCAACAAAACCATAATTTATAATTTAAACATTTCGTTGCCTTTGAATTACAAAGTTCTATCTGCTTTTTTCCAGTGCAAAAGCCTACTTACTTTGTTTATCGTTCCTAGAAAAAAAATCACAATTTCGCCCAGATAATTAAAACAGATAGAAATTTATAATTCTAAGGTACCAACTACGTCCAGTAAAGATTTTACAGACACCCTTTGTTAAGGTAGTTTCAGACTACAGAATACTCATAAAACAGAATGCGCACTGGGTGAGGGGTCGATGACATCAGAAAACTACTCCGGTTGTCCTCTACCATGGGAGTCCTGTCTTTGCCAGGTCCATGGGGGTCCTGTCTTGACCAGGTCAATCAGTGTTTTCAGACACAGGTATTCCCACAGCAGTGATGGAACCAGGTATAACTTGTGGTACAGAAGCACGTATTACCGTTGATGAACTTTCCATTGAGAAAATACTTACGTTTTTGTTGGTTGCAAAACCTGGCAGACACACGATAAACAATAAATTCAAAATATTGGCATAATGGTTGCCATGGAAATATATCAAGATCAAATAGAATGTATGTCGTCAAAAATACAGAAGTAGACATTATAATCGTAGTGAAAGTATAGTTTTAGAGTAGAGTAGTGCAGATTTGAAAGATGCTGAAACTTCAGTGCCTCTGAAATTGTCTTTTAAAGTAGTGGTTTAGCTTTGGAAGACGCTGAGACTTTGGTGCCCCTAAAATAGTCTTCCAATGTGTCTGGTATGATACGATGGAATTTAATTAAGTGGAATTTAATCAAGTGGTTTAGCTTATGAAAAAGGGGTTGAATACAGGTGCAATATTAGCGTGTCTATCTCAAGCTAAGTCTTTTTGTATTATTTATTTGGTTTTTGATCATTTTCTCTTTGTTTTTGTTTTTTGTTTGACATAATGAAGGCATATCTGCCAAAATATTGTTGATTTTTTATCCACGTTCTTTCGTCCCATGTGTTTGAATGACCAATCTTTCTTGATTAGTGGTTTAGCTTTGGAAGTGGTTTAGTTTTGGAAGTGGTTTAGCTTTGGAAGTGGTTTAGCTTTGGAAGACGCTGAGACTTTAGTGCCCCTAAATGGTCTTCCAATGTGTCTGGTATGATACGACGGAATTTAATTAAATATTGTTTTAGAGTTGACGATTTCGCTTCTGTATCCCATTCGTATATTATGAGTTTCCAATGTATCAATATATGTATAAGCAAGTTGAGAGTCTAAGGGTTACTTATCATAGTATCTTCTCAAGAAAAGATTTATTTGACGCCAAACTCCTCTCCTAGTACATTTATTTTTGGTGAATAGGGCATAATTTACTGAAGGCTATCTGCTTTGCCATTATCTTTCAATGTGGCCTGGACAACGTTCAGTCTGATAGCGATAGCTCAGTATCCCAAAGTTCGTCTGTTTTTTAATTTCTTCCATAAACCGTTTTTCCTATAAAAAAAACATCAAGGTAAGTTATTTAACAAAGCTGTTTGAAATTGATCCAAGTCATTCTATTTAAAGGCTCCTTATATTGGACTTCTCAACTATAGGCTGTGATAATCGAAGTAGGCTTGTTTTGGGTTTCAAAATCCACTTGTTTTTTTTAATGTTGATAGCTTCAGTTCTAAGCCTTGATATTGCTGTCATTAACACAAGCGCTTAGTTTCAGCAAGTCTTGTCGTCTCTCTAAACAGATACATCTTTATTTATTAGATTGGTTCTCACGAGACATTTTCAACCGGTTCTGCTTTCTTATGACTTTTTCCTATCATGTAAAGAGAATTGACATGCAAAGTGGGTATGCTGTCTGCTATTACTTTGAGGTATAATTTACCTTGGCCTACGAGTATTGCCAAAGGGTAGATTTTCCTCTGTGTAGTTTCATAGCTGTCATCAAAGTTGTGGCACAAACCTTTCTGCTTCGTCAAGATTTCATTTTCATACCATGTTTGGTACTGAGAAAGTTGATTTTTCTTAATGAATAAGAGCTGTTAATTTCATAAAGTTCTTATTCCACAGCAAGTGCATACCAGCTGTGTATTACCATCATACCATCTATTATTCACATAATTTAAGCTTTGTATTTCAATTCAAATCTTTCTTTAATAGAATATGAGGGTTAACCACGGTGACATCTGCAAATTGTTTAAATCCAATCTTGGCTACTTAATGTGCCATGACGTTAATCTTTGTTTCGATGCTGGACGGTGCTAAGGATGCAACATCCTCCAAATCTACACAACCCTATCCTAAAGTCAAATTGACATCTCATAGAAACAGGAATAAAGTCAGAAAATATAAACTTTCAAGAAGTCGTTGATTTTAACTATATAGAAATAATACCTCTGAACAACATACAAAGAATTCAGCCTTTTACAGCTTTGAGAAAACATCAAGAACAACAAAACGTTAAGAATTGTTGTATGGCGAAGCTATTGAGTCATGCCAATAGAAAGGGTGCCCATTCTGTTTTATATGCATTCTGGGATTAAGCTTACAGATAAACACGTTTCCCAGGAGTTGTGTTGCCGCTGGTAGAAATCCTAGTAGCGAAATCACCATCTGGAGCATCTGGTATCTTCCGGTCGGGTTGAGAAACAAAAGGATCTTGTCCACCTCCTGCCCATTACGTTCCGCCATCTTACTGCCGCCCTGAGACTCTTGTGCCGCTTAGGACCTGAGGAATATATAGTTTATAAATATTTATATGTTTTGATTTATATAAGGTAATTGCGGTAAAAGGCCCTTTATCATAAATATTTACTGCCAGACACTGCCATATACTCTCAGATATAAAAACATATGAGATAAAAATCTTGAATTCCGTCAGTTTATACCATACCAACAATGGCTTCAACTCTCATAGCCCATTTTCAGATTATAACTTTTTAATATACTTTTTTTTTTACATATTTTGTCATGTCTCCTATGTCGTTTGGCAAAAAAAAACTTATGACTTGTTTAAGTTTTTGTTCGTGTTTTTATGTGTTAAAACAACAAACATGCGTGTTATTATTGTGATGGATCACTTGTGTTTTGTTATTGTATGAGTGAAGGTGTAGTTCTTCTAAAGATTCTAAGTAGAAGGAAGCGAAATAAAACTTCGGTAATATACAGATAACTACATTGAAAATGATAACCATGACTTGTTTGGTGGCTGCTTATTTAAATAATATTTATTTTGAAGTGAAAAAAACAAACAACATGGGCTAAAAGGTTTTGTTTTGAAATAAATGAAAACATATTTTTTGAAGTTAAAAACTTTGAAAATTGGTAAAGCCGCTTTTGAACATGGCTAAAATTTTGCAACAATGCTGCCAACAAAAGTTAGCCGAAAATCCTCACCTCAAACGCAGGTACAATTCCAAATGGACCAAATAATTACTTGACTAGCCGTAACTGCCTAAAATGTCAGTATTTTGTAAGAATATATAGCAATGAATTTTTACATTTATTTTACCTGGGGGGGGGGTGCACTTTGATATACCAGTGTCGTCTTAGACACACTAATTACAAAGATAATCTGTATTTATGATTTGCCAGTTTACTCTTTGTAAATCAACTTAAACACCGTGATTCAGAATTTTGTATATGTGTGTATCTGAGTGTATTTGTGTATCGGAGTGTGTGTGTGTGTATGTGTGAGCGTGTGCGTGTTTGTGTGTGTGTACCTTTGTGTATTTGGGTATGTCTTCAAAAGACTGAAATTCAATTTGTATAAGATTAAATTGTATAATCTGATCAAATATTCCTATCAAGAGAACGCAGTACCGAGTAACCCTTTCAGAGCCATTGGTTAAAAAGAAATAAAATGTTAGATCATACTAGCTTTTTGTAACTTTTAAATGAATAATTCCAAAACAGCAGTTACAAAAGGTGAGTACCTTGTGTAGTGAGTCCTACTTATCAGCAGTCATTGTGCCAACTATTTGTTTGTCTATATACACACAAGGAAATATGAAAAAAATATAAAGAAAAATGAAAGAAAGAAAAAAGAGCCAAGATATCTGATATTATCAACAAAATAGATTCGGTTTGTCATTTTTCAAGAAAACGTACAGAAAGAATAACATGATTACAATATAGGGCAAACAATATAAAATGATGGCAAAATAAATAAAAAGAAGCTTTAAAAATAAAAGAAATAACAAATAACAAATATCAAATAACAAATAACAAATAGGGGAAAAATAGTAAAACAGTCGAAGGAAAGAAATTTAGGGTTAGAAAAATAGAATAAAGGTGAAGGTAGATAAAGAAAGAAGGGATAAAGAAGGGATATAAGAAAAGACACAAAAGAGAGAAAACAATTTAAAAATAAATGTAAACAGCCAGGAATAGGAAAGTAATCAACAGAAAGAAGGAAAGCCATCACTTTATTCAATGAGACCTTTTACTAGATAACCCCTTAGGGCCCTTCCTGTGCAGCGCAAAAACCAACCAACGTATTCCAATGATGACCTCTCCTGACATCTTCTGACCCTCTACACTAATAAACCACAATGATAAATTAGTAAATGAGTATCCCCCGACACTATGTACTAGGTACGAATCATTTCTCATGTCTCCTATGTCGTTTGGCCTAACGCCTTAATGACGTTTTCCTGTGTATTATTTCGTTTTTTGTTGTTGTTTTTGTGTGTGATACATCTGTCATTACTCGTTCTGTGCCCTTTTCATTGTTTTTTTTGCAATACTTAGTACAGCACGTTTACCCAGTGAAGTATATCTAAAACAAATATTTAATCTCCTTGAACAGCAGGTACAAACATGAGTACTTTGAGTAGTGAGTCTTACTCATTAGTCCCCACTGTGCCAACTATTTGTGTGTCTATTTACATACAAGTCACAATGTTATGGTATCCGTCTACTGGCAGGTCGCTTAATAACATTATGGTGTGCTGATGATTATAAAATTATAATTTTTGCTTTCATATTGCGCTAATTCTCGTACATTAAAAGCTTTACGCGTGTTACAATATGATTGCCCCGACAGCTCAATGAAGACACACCTTTCAGCTTCATTAGAAGTGTGCTAGATCTTCTACACATAAGGCACTGCCCCTTCGCACCATTGCAATGCACTCACTGTCTTAATGTATGTACCATATATTGGATTGGGTGGAATCTTGTTTGTCAAATAGTCTTGCCAAAAAAATAGTGTACTTTGCAGACGTTTTGTGTTCATCCACATAATGTCATAACCTCAGTTTTGCTTGTTACATGACATTAAGTGGAAAATATGCAACAATGTGATATATCTCAACATATTGATTACAACACATTCTTTCACAAAGAGAATATCGACAAAAACCTAGACAAGAAATTATAACAACCTTGTCTAACGACAATATCTAAATAGATTGTTTGAATATAAAACACAACTTTTAACTACCAAAGTCACCTTTATACAACTTCCTTCAACTTCATCTAAGCTAATTGGAAACATTGAACTTTGAAGACTGATAAAACAGTAAGTTTTTACGGATACAAAAGTTTTATAGAACAAGTTGTCCCGCTTTTTTTTATTTATATGATGAATAATTAGCTAAAAGTATCCATTAGTGGTATGCGATACCTAGAATTTCTTATACTCGACGATACCAAGTATCGTTTAGAAAACGAGTACTTGGATATTGAGTTATGTCCGATAACTTTATTTTCCAAACTTTATTGTCTTTGGCAATATTTCGTGTTGAAGTGTTGAACGTGGTGAAAAGAAACTCATGCAGGCCATGAATCTAGCCGATGTATTCCGGGACTTATTGGAAGAAGAATGTTGGTAAAAGAAAATTCCCTGTATTCGTCTTAGTATCGAGTGCTACCCAGCAAAAAATAACTTAGGTATCAGATTACTCAAGTACAAATACTTGGATCTCTAATAAATACATTTCTTGGTTTATCTTTTCTGTTTTGTCCCATGTTACCGATCATCATACAACACTTGACGATAAATATATATATTTGTGTATTTTGAGATTCTTCATTATTTTTTCTTGCCAATTATCAGACAAAAGTTGTAGTTTTTACAGTGTCTGAATCTTAATCTGGAGTCGTTTCCCAAGAAAATAAGTGGGGAACAATATATTTTTAAGGGGTTATTGTTTACTTATATTTTCAGGTGTCTAGATCTAGATTTCGAGCTCTTTGAATGTTTAGTTCAAGTAATTGCCTTTTAATGAGGTTATTTTGACCGCAAATATAAGCCTTTATATTTTGACGAGCGTTTTCATAAAACACAAATTGTATCGGTTCTAAATCGGTAGATTTCGTTTTGGTAACCGGAAGAAAAATTACGCGAGAAAAAGACAAGATCGAGTAAAAAAGTAAATTATTCAATCTTGGTATTTTTTATTTCTTCTTTATTTACAAAAGATATGGGAGATAACGGTCTTCTACATAAAGGTAAGAATGAGGCATCCATATTTCTTCGTCTTTATTACCATTAATAATATGAGTGACAATAAAAAAAACACACGATAAAATAATGTGAAGAAGGCAGCTGGGGCAATTGAAAAATAGACTAATTGAAGAAAGAAAAATAAACAGCAGAAAAAATATAAGACCTGACTTTTACACTTGACATTCTTTTTAAGAAAAACGTTTTTTTTATAATGATCACACATTATATTCAATTCGTTGTACTTGAGGATATTCTGAAGATTGGCATTCATGCCATTACATGGATTTGGTTTTAATAAAAAACATATCCTCTTTGCTTTTCAGTACATACACAATATCATCGCTTTTGTTAGAAAAACAACCCGCTAATTGCCATATGTATATAAATCAAGGTATCATGTCAGACTCAAAAAACCGACGCGGACATCTGACTTTTGCCCCCGCAGTATTTTTTCTCTTTATCAAACCATCCTAAAAAGAGAAAATAGTATCTTGACCTCCACGAATTATTATCCAAACGACCCTTGTTAATTTATCCGATTTCTATCTTATCTATTTTTCAAGTGTCTGGACTTTCATCTGGAGTTGTTTCCCAGGACAGAATAAAACATGTTTACAAAGTTGTTTATAGTAATGTTACTTTCTAAGACAAAAATTATTAATTTAAATGTGTCTGGAGTTAAAATTGGAGTTACTTCACCTGTATATTTTTTGATCACGT
>JAUUEB010510954.1:0-10029 GCA_032362205.1 Clione limacina | reverse complement strand
TTTCAATAAAAGTATAATTAAATATTTCCCTTAGCACAAAAACTAATGTTATTTAAAATAACTATTCGATGCATTTTTTTAATGATAGGAAAAAGACCAATCTTACAAGAACTATGACTTATCAAATTCTACACTTTTAAATTCTGAAACATGTTCTGGTAACAGCGGCTAGATTATAATCTTATTAAAAACATACGCTTATATTCCCGTGAAATGGTGTGAGGCGGCTTTAATGCGCCTTTCGTATGATAACGACTAAAATGATAGTGTTGCATATTACATGTTCAAGAAAACGTGCTTTAAGGTTATATTTTCCTTTTTTTTTTAATCAAAATACTTTTTTTATAGTGACTTCAACACAATAACTAATTAACTAACTGTACTAAACAAATCACTTAAGACTTTACTATTAAAGGGTCATTTTTTATATTAAGTTAATTGAAAATATGCACTATATGGACTTTCACGGGCCATAAATCATATTAAACTTGTAGTATGTTAAAAGTATAACACCATCGAACCCAAAACCACCAAAACAAAGTTTTTTTCAGTTTGTTCATGGTCAAGCCATATCTGCACTGAACTATAAATTATACAAGATGTCTGTACTGGGTCACTTCCTCTTCATGTCTTACAGGTTTCTCAAAGAGCCAGACACGCTGGTGGTCATCTGATGGCCAGTGCTTTTGAGCCACATAAAAGCTTCAAATGCAGTATGGCCATGATCTTCACATATGATTGTATACGTTTGGCTTGGGTTATTGAAGAAATTTTCTGGATTATCTATGATTGGTCTCTTTTAGTGTTTGATTATGCTTATCAAAATGCTATTGCTGCATCTCATGATTATCTACATAATAAAATTGAAAATATGTGACTGGCTGAAATATGTGTATTCATGCAATGGTATTACAACCACAGTTTTAACTAAATCGATGTGAAATTTTAGCAATGTGTTTGTAGATATAAGCAGATGTGCAGTTCAGCTTTAAGTGTAATTCGGGATGAAATGTTATTAGCTTTTTATACATTTTACTATACATTCACAGTAACTGCACCATGAATCAAAAGTTCAATTTGAACAAATAAGCACCATCTTCCCAGGGCCGCTAGAACAGGGGGCAGGGGGCATATAATGCCCTTTTCCAAAAAGTCAAAAAAAAGAAAAAGGAAGAAGGAAAGAAGGAAAGAAGAAAAAGGAGGCATTCTTCTCTTAAAAAGGGCACTTTTCAACCTTTTTTTTAACAAAAGGGCACTTTCTAGACAAAAAGACCTTTTTCCACGAAAAAAAGGCATTTCCAAAACAAAAAAGGCATTTTGTTCACCCCCGTAAAAGGCCTGTTCCAGAAAAAGGGCACTTTCTTTATCTAAAAAAAGCACAAATTAACACTTTTTCAAACAATAGGGCACTTGTCAGAGAAAAGGGGCATTTTTCATGAAACAAAGGGCATTTCCAAAACAAAAAAGGCATTTTTGTTCACCCCCGTAAAAGGGCTTTTCCGGGAAAAGAGCACTTTCTTGATCTAAGAAAAGGCACAATTGAGAAAGTGCTCTTTGGAAACTGATGTTCTCTTAAATATGCCTTTAATTTTTTTTCAAATAACTTTTTTTTTCAAATTAATATTTTTTTTTATTTTAATCGAAATCGAAAAATGAAGTGGCCGAAATCCGAGGAGTTTTCAAAGGGGGTAAGGATAAGGTAGGGTGAGGTGCCACTTTTTTTAAATTAAGAAAGTGCCCTTTTGAAAAGTATGCCCCCTGTTCTTTGTTCGTTCCGGCGGCCTGCATCTATCCTGGCGCACTCAATACACAATTTTTTAGATTAGTTATAAATAGTGCGAATTTAGAGCATTTTAGAGTATATTATCAAAGCAATAGCCGCGAAGCGGCCGACCTTTTTAAGATTAGGTAAAAAGCGTGCAAATATTGAGCATTTTGGATCTCAAATGGGGGGGGACTTTCCCCCATGTCCCCCCTGGCTACGCACCTGCTTGCGAAAATAAAGACGTTTACAGTATTGTCTCATGACGTTGTCCTTCAGTTTTTGTGTATGACGAATTCTTATCTGTATCTGTTAGTAATATATCTAAAGTACAGGATTGATAGAGAGAAAGATTTAAGTATTTTATAACCAGGCTTGCGTTTACAGTTTACAAAACAATTAATGAGAAAGGAAATGCACAACGTGGCGACTTCTTTTTTTTAACACAGCCCGGGCACATTTGTTCGAACAATTATACTTTAATTTGATTTGTTTTACGTATAGCTAGTAATGATTTCCCGTTTTGATTATGGCACGAATGCTGATAGATCTTATCTTTATTTTCTTCTAAACGGAAATCACATTAAGTCAATCAAATATATTACAAAAAGTACCAAACTCTTTTACGCTGAAATATAAAATTAAATGAATAATTGTCCTTCAATATATAATAAGCAATTATTATATTTCGTTGTTTTGATTACGGAGTAATCCTGCTCTATTAAGCTTTATTGAAAATATATAGCCGATTGATATCCGTGTACACAAAACGGTATTGATGTATTGCTGATGTTGAAATTTGAAAACATATGTCCAAGACATGATAACTAATTACATTACACATTGTGTTCTTACTCAAACTGTTGTTTTTAGTAAGCACACATTTTAAACTTTGCATACTTGATTTTATACTAATTACTTATTCTGCTTTTTATCGTTAGCTCTGTTATACACAATTTAGGAATCAGGACAGGTGCTCAGTGCTCAGCTCTCAATAAATATTAAAACATTCTATTTTTATCCTAAATGCGTTGAAATTCTAATCTATATCAGCAACAATCTAAGAACAAAAGATTTATATTGGCTTATTGCGCCATAGTTTAGTTTCACTTGTTATTTTCGATCTTGACTTGTTTTGAGAGTCGGTCTCATCGCAGTTTTAGTGACGACCTTAACATCTTTAGATAAACATTTACATGTTAAGAAATATGATCAAAGCATCACTTATAAGAAGAGCGGACAGTTATATGAAAAATATACACCGATTACTTCACAAATAACCAATTTTTTTCCAAAAACCAGTCATAACTGGATCATTATTTTGTTTATACTTCTACAAAAGGTATGCATGATGATTATGTATATAATATCTATACTCGCATGTAATTAAAACTTCAGCCAACTCTTACTTTCTTTTAAAGCTCGTGTACTTTGTGTAATATATTTATTAATTTAGATAATAAAAATAACCTTGTTAGAAAACCCCATACGTATTGCGAAATCTCTACCTATGTGCATTTCTTTTTAAATTAACTGCTCAAATTTTATTGTCTTCAATATCTTTTTTCATATTTGTTTTTTTTTAATTCTAGCTAGAATATTATTGCCATGATAAATGAAATTATTAGAATTTTGTTGAATATAAAGAACATAGAAGGAATAAACAACCCTTTGTGTACCTCCCAAAAATCACCACCGCACCAATGTGTGCACACCAGGCGCGTAGCCAGGATTTTGAAATGAGGGGACAACTTTTGATAAAATGTGTTATAAATGGTGCAAATTAAGGGCAATTTGTATCATAAATAGGGAACATTTGGCGCGAAGCTGCCGAGATTTTGAAAATAAGTAAAATGAATTGTGCAATTCTAGATCATTAAGGATCGAAATGGGGGGGGGGCATTACCCATGCTCCCCTGGCTACGCGCCTGCCTTTAGGGCTTACTTAAATAGACTTCAGACATAAATATTTTCATTACTAAGAACCACCTACTTTTCAACGCAAGATAAAGTTTAGTTATCATGTTGACTAAGCAACTTTGTAAATAGTTATTTTACAGACAAAACTACCACCACCAAGCAGTTGTCTAACAATGTATTAGTAACCAATAACATGAAGGTTTTGCGAGGAATAATATAACGGAGCAGTGGTCAAATATTTTAGGTGATATGAATACCTTTGTCGAGTACATTACATCTTTAGAATAAGATAATTTTCACATAAGAATATAAATCATGTTAGATTATCACAGTTTTGAACCTCAGTCGTAAACATGCTGTCCATAAACAACGTCGAGGAACCAGAAAATATACTTATCTGCTTTGTCATGTGATCACACGTCATCAGATCACATGATAAGCAGTTCATAACATCATTCAGACGATGAAGCTCGCCGGATGACGAGCGAAAGCTCCTGCTGAGCTTCTAAACCAACTCGAAGGTGAATGGATTAAAAATCATTCTAATTATATACTAAGTTGTTTTTACTTAAATTTCATCCATACTTTAAGGACTATTGAAAAAAGCAAAGAAATGTTTGCCCCCAGAAACTGCAAGGTTATGTGGTCGTGCCACTGGATAAGAAAGTACTGTTTCTATTTTAGAATTGTTTATGAGTGCAGTTGTACAAATCATATCTTCTTTTTTTCTGGTTTCTTAAAAGACGACAGAAGAAATGTCGAATATTTGCTTCAATCAAACTCAAATTCCTTTTTATTAGGTCTCAATATAAATAACTTATAACCCATTTTATTATAAACATTCATAAGTTGAAACCTTCTGTGAAAAGATAGATTTTGAGAGCTGAAACCCTGGGCAAAACATGAACTCAATTAATTTATTGAATGTATTTTGCGTTGATTTTGAGTATGTGTATTTGAGAGATAATAATGTAAGATTAGGGAGCGTAGCGACCCATACGACGAATTGAGGAAGCGTCAGCGACCCGACATTCTAGTACTGAATAATTGCGAACTAGTTCTGTGTTTAATTCATCAAAATAACGCTAATTTAATTGTCAATAAACTAAGTTAAACTAAAAAAATGTACTATTGGTAAAGACTATAAATCCACCCCACCCCCCACCCCCCACTAAATGGAACACTACCATCGTTGGAATCCGGAGTTTACTCTTATAATTTGAATGAGTAACTTTTGGTACATTTTGAATTTAGAAAAGACAGAAAAATATACAGACCATCGTTATACCATGTCTTGATCAATAGCAAATATCAATCCATCGTCGTGTATGTTCGTTTTTTACTAATGATCTCAACCGAAATATGTGTCAAGTACTTTTCATTTTAGATCGAAAAACGTTTTTCAAAAAGACAACATTGTTTATTTTGACCAATTCAAAAATAATTTATCAAACGCAAAACACTTGAAGTCTCGGTAAACGACCAATACAAATAGGCACCCAAGAAATCATATAGCCCCCTGTGGAATCTCATCTCTTTTGGGTCACTTCGTGATCACGTGGTGTTGGCACTTGAGTCGATTAAAGGGAAGTAATTTCATCAACGGTATAGTCTAGTATCCAGCAAATCTAACAAGCACCCCACTCAATCTGCTTGGACAAATGAAGATAAATTGCCCTTTTTAAGTAATTTGGAGGCAGACTCATTTTGTGCTGCATGTTGGTCAATGACTGAAATATGCTTAGGTGCGTAGCCCCCCCCCCCTCATTTAAAAAGGATTAGAAAAGACAGAAACATCACAGAATATCTTCATAGAATGTCTTCATACCATGTCTTCCTTGATCAATAGCAAATATGTATGTTATTTATTTTCTAACGATCTCAACCAAAATCTATGTCAAGCAATTTAGATCGAAAAACTTATTTAAAAAAGAAAGCATAGTTTATTTTGATCAGTTCAAAAATGATTATATCCAACGCCAAACACGTCTAAAGTGAAGTAATTACATCAACGGTATAGTCTAGTTTCCAGCGAATCTAAAAAAGCACCTCACTCAATCTGCTAGGCCAAATGAAGATAAATTGCCCTTTTTAAGTAATGTGGAGGCAGACTCATTTTGTCTTGCATGTTGGTAAATGACTGAAATATGCCTTATAATCTTGTATTGCGGGCTGTAGGGCTATCTTGATTTAAGATCCGTGTACCCCGCACATCATCTTTTGTGTATCAACCGTTTAACCTATCAAAATGCAATACAAAAATTTCACCCTTTTCAAACAAAGTTGAATTTAATTTAATTTAATTAACTCTATGAATACATGTCTCTGTGTTGAATATTATAGCCCCAAAAATGGTATCACCAGAGGAGCGAGCTAAAGCGCAGATCTGAAATTTGGTGGATGCCCCGAGTTCAATTCCACTTTAGATTGTATAAATATAGGAGTGAGTGGAAAGCAAAGAAAAATATGTAAAATTGTAGTGGGTTCGAATTTCCCGTAACAATTAACAAGGTTTTTTACAATAACCGCTTAGTTTGTCGTACTTCCAGCAACGCACTTGATGTCGTACACAAACTATTTTAATATTTGTTATTGCACGTTTTTCTTAACGGCTTTACATTGATTTTTGTATATGAAAAAAAACACACTTAACACGTAACAAACTGTATTAGTATCATTATAAGCTTTCAAACGCAGTTTACTTGTTATTCTTTAAACATTATTTTAAAAATCCACAATTTCATCCATTCTGATGAAATTAAAACACGATGTCTATAATCATTTCATAAAAGAATAACAATGTTTTAACAAATCTCACAAAATTGCTCCACTTCAAGACGGATTTGATCTATAATTGACTTATAACAAACAGAAATTAATTCACGCGTATAAATGAATAAAATATGAAAACCCATGTCGGGGATATTAAAGCTTTAGATTTATACACATTTTACATATATAAAACGAGTTTTGAACCTCGGCCATCCTCGTTGTAACTAAACATGATTTCCGCTATGCTATCCTGCTACCAAACATCGAGGAAATCAGAAAAGTATACTAAGTTTTTTTGTCTTTCTTCATAAGATGCTCAGAATCAAAGCTAACGGCTCACTATCTTTGTCACAGCTCAAATCGTGTCTTTGAAATCGCAACACATCTAATACGTCGTGAGTGTTTGATATGTCTGTGGAAAAGACAACTGCTAGATCTTCTCTTTCCTTTAATTTGTAAATAAGGTTAACTTCAAATTACGCCAACGCTTGTGATGACAGGACTTTAAGACCATGTTCTTCCTCAGTTACATGGACTGTCAGAAAGTGAATTAATTCAACAAAAGGAGCCACATTAGACGGTGATTTCTGTCAAAATATCAAGCGTGAGCTATCGATTACATGTGTTCAAGATAAAGGCGGTAAGCGTACGTCGCTTGACCTTCATTGGTGTTCAACATAATAGATTTAGTCAATTGGGTTGACACTTATCATTGTACAATTTGACATTTATGTTAATAAAACATTAAGAATTAACCAGTTTATAATTGATGAACGGTTTTACGCGATAACAAAGATATACATTATTTTAAGGCACTTAGTTTGAGTTCACTCCTTTGCTTATTAAAGAGTCCTTGATGTCAATGTAATTATTAATGACAATAAATGATATAATAATGATATCATTCACATATGCTTCTACCCTTTTTAAATTGCCAGCGTGTCTTCAAATTATTGATGATAGAACAAGAAGGAAATACTTTGAATGGGAAAATAACCTGCGCTGTCCTACGTTCATGGTCCAATATACGCGCAAAAACTGGGAGTTTATTCACTTCATGACGGCCCTTAATCTTCGCTGGAATTTTTAGTCTATTACTTGCCTTGAAAATATTATATGCGATAATGAAGCAAAAGACGGTGTGCAAAAATAAACTCGAGTGGTGGAATGACCTTTTTGGTCAATAAGGGAAAAGACTCAGCAATAATTATACATATCACCCGAAAGTCTATTTTCACTCGCTGTCTTATGCGATTGCTATTCAAACCGTTTTGAGTAGGCACTCTTTTTCTTGGTGACAATACGCTGTGCAAACATGACGAAAAAGGCTATCGTTTACTTTCGTAATTATCCATGAAATCGAATGTGAATATTAAAACCATGGGGTAAAACAAATATAGCTAAAGGTAAAGTAACGAGCGTACAATCGACATTTAAGAAACATTGTCAATCAAAATCAATCTTAAATGCTCAGATAGTTATTCAAATACGTTTAGATACGACTGAAAAGAAGTAAAAAAAAATTAGATTCTTATTTTCTCCTTAGTTTTAAAACTGTGTTTTTATTGCACGCAAGGAATAATCGCGGGTTGTTTGGATTTTAATATGGCGTCGCGAACTCTCGCAACCTCTCGTCTGTAAACAGAGCGACTTTGAGGTATTTGAGAAGTCTTGTCGTGGTAGAACTTTCTATTCTACAACATATCAAAAAATGTAATTAGGTTTTTGAGGGGTTCAAACCCTTGATGGTCTGCATGATAGACAAACGCTTTATCTATTACACCACAGAACCGGTTGAATAGTGACGTTAAAAATAACTATATATTATATACCAGTTTGTTACACACTAATAATTCGGCAATAACAATCCCATGTTCGGTATAACAAAATATATGTGATGTTTTCCTATTCGGCGTTTTTATTCTCCCTTCCCGCCCTACACAATATGCCCTGATATCGTTCGCACCATATCAGCGTTACCAGGTCACGGTCGCTCACTTAAAAATGGTTTATTAAGAAGGAATAAATGTCTTGCGGTGAGATTTTATGTTGACGGAAGATAAAGAGATATTAAGTTAATTTCGATTAATTGTTTTTATTTTATTGGTTATATTATTTCTGTTTTGGCCTTCTATCTCATACTAAACGCGTATTTTTTATTATTTATTAAATGACAACAGAATGTCTCAATCCATATCTTTTTTGTCCTCCTTAAACTTTCCGTCCTCGGGGTATGGTTCACTCACATCTTTATATAAGAGTTGTCTTATTGTTCGCTTTAGTTCTTTGAAGTGGACACGTATTTATGCCCACTACATATATGGTTTCGTGACCATCCATTTCATTGGCCAGCTACTTAAAACTACTGATATGATAACTGAGTATTATTTATCCTCTAAAAGTCCAGACAGCGAGAAATAACGGATCTAAGATAATAACAATATTGAATACTTGCATACTATGTTTGTGTACACGTCATCAAAACCATTCTAATGTTATCAAGTAGCTTAAAACATATATTTCTACTAAGGGATCACGCAATTTTATATTTTATAAACTTAGCAAAAATATTGTTTGAAAAGATCTAACTTGTTAGTGTTAAAAAGTCGTTGAACCAAAATGATTGCACATTGTGTTGTGCTCATTGAAGGTCAAATATAGCATTGCTCTTTGCTTACTAAAAGAAGGGGGGCGTACTATACATTGTTGATCCTTCTGAGCTGTGAAAGTCTCGTTGATTCATATTTCTATATTCAAACCTGGTACTGGTACACTTATAGGTAAAGCCAAATGATGCTGTCATTCACATCAACAATTACAGTAACTAGGCGCTAGTAGATCACAACTGACATTGTTGTACCTGAACCATTACAAAGAAATGTATATTCAGAGACACAAGACACATTCCGTCATTCCCATTAAGTGATTTAAATTATGTGCAATTTCATTGTTTCATATTTTCTTGAGGCGTAGATCTGTAAACATAGTACTGTTGCCGACATTGAGCCAACCCTTGGGTGGTATGCTATGCACATGGGAAGATATCAGATATAAATATAGTGATAATTTAATTTTTTTTCATATGATTATGTGATACCAGGATCTAACAGTCTAGGTGTCTCTTGTTCCCCTTCAATAGTCTACTGTTTTGGCTTGCAGATATGTAAAAACTTCAATGGCGGCTACCAGACTTGTGAATGAAGCTTTCGTTACTTGAGTTGTTTATTACACCGTATAAACTTAAGACAAATATTTCAAGCAACAAAAGTGTAAATCAATGTACTGTAATATTAATTTGCATAGCCTTTGAACTTAGAGTATCAATAAAGCATAACAAAAACTATGGACTTTTAATTTGAGATAACAACAACGGAAGTGCACCGGAATTATTAAGTGTTTACTATAAGTGACAAAAAGCAAGGGTTCTTAATTCAGTATGTACTTATTTTGAACTTATATGAAGCAGTGAAGCATTTTTTTAGCGACAGAATGCGTGACTGATAGATAGATAGATAGATAGATAGATAGATAGATAGATAGATAGATAGATAGATAGATAGATAGATAGATAGATA
>JAUUEB010510943.1:0-10029 GCA_032362205.1 Clione limacina | reverse complement strand
TACTCCCGAAATCTCCAAATATTGAAAACTGCCTCTATGGCAATAGGGCACAGTTAGAGAGAACTGCTAAATTTCATTTAATGGCATTACGAGGTCTATAAGGGCTAACGCTCAAAGACCTGGGATCACAGATAAGATAAGATAAGATATCCAAGAAAGCCTCAATTGTTATTTCAATTATCAGTACATGACAGACTTTGAATCAAAAGCAGAAGTTTGACTGGCTAAGTACTACCAAAAGACCAATCCTTATTTCGATTCTGAATACTGTAAAGATTTCTTTTCTGAAGAAAGATCCGTCAATTTTAAAGATAAAACAATATCATGAAAGATGCTTAAGAATCAACAAGATATGATTTTAAAAAGCGGGTACACAATATAAACGATACTTATCATTGTAAGTATCCACCTTCTCTTATACTCAATCTGATAGATATTCTACAAGGAAAAGACGTATATACGTGATCAAAAAGTATACTTTCAAGCAAAAATATAAACCAACCAATAATGACCAAAATCAACAACTTTATTTTCCCGTAGGATAATTCGTTTACAATGCAACATATATTTTTCCATACATAAAATAAATTGAAAAACATACACATATCACATATAACAAACCCTTCAACACATTATCATCATACAATGGCAAATTGACATCAAACAGTATTACTGCGAGGTCAACGCATGAGTAGCGAAACCACGTCCTCTCCCATATAAACGGATGTGTAAAACCTGCGAAACAATGAATATCGCTATGATCTTATTTTTGCAAATGACAGAATGAAAAATTTAAATTAAACACTGATTCAATTTGAAAAATAAATAACACCCACTTCTTCTTTCGCGTTAAAACATGATACTGTAATAACATGATACCGAACATAACCACAGATAGTATACACACACAGAAACTAATTACTAAAAAAATGATGCATCTATCATGTAAATAGAAACAAAGGAAGAATTGAAATGCCTTGACTATGTATGTGACCTGTCCGTAAACTTATAGACAACTTAACTGCCAGATTAGAGTCATAAACTCAAAAGCAATTTCCGTTTCAATGCCTTCCTCGATAATTTTCAGCTACATAATGAAGATATCAGACTATTTTGACAAACTTTCGATGTACTATGAACAATATGCCCCAAAAGACTATGTTTGCTGTCAAGAAGTTTAGATACATGCACAATGTACTTTCATTAGTTGGCCTTATATGATATTAACGCTTTTTTGAGTGCAATTGTCAATAATTGCACAGTCTGTTACCCCTCTCAATACAATTCAGATTGTTATCATCTTTGATAAACATATAACACACAGGATGCCTCATCACAAAAGCTATGTCTTAAACAAGACATCACAAAACTGAAGAGTTTGTACACAACCATTACAGGTTAAGTCTACACTAGACTAATCATAAAATTCATAGCTGAGAATTCGTCAAAGATGATAGATAAATAACACATAACTATAGCAAGTCATCGCAAAAAAGTGCATAGTACACAGTGAAACTAGAGTTTTCGTTTAGATTTTTAACATATGTGGCAAGCAACTACTCTGAAAAACACGATTGTCAGTTTTTCTTTTTCCTCACAAATGATAAGGTAAAAAATGTGAAGTCAGACAGCGTTAGTCATGAGGTCAGTTAAAAAAACATAGTCTTATGTATTATTATCTGGTTACACTCACATTACCAAAAGCACTCTAAAGTCTAAAGCTTGATTTGTATTACTTACTGTATATTTTCGAAGGATTTTGCAAAAGGGGACCCTGCTTCATGGATAGTTTACATATCTCCGCCCTGTCTAATCTAATTCAATCCCTAGACCACTGGGCAATAGTCCAACACCAAAACCTTTAAACCCATCGAGACAAAATATAACCTAAGTAACTTTCGCAAATTTCAGGTTAGTCCACCAAAACTATACCAAAACATCAATAACATACTTGACTAATGTGGTATTCCCTAAAATGGAAATTTGTTACATTCTAATATATCAATATTATCAGGAAGTCAAAGAAGACATGCTTCTTTATTGTGCCTATGAAATCGAAGGGTCTCGAGAAGGTCTTTTTTAAAGACAAGATTATATGTCTTTATATTGTTTTTACTATTATTGGCTGTTTGAATAGTTTTTCACGTTATTCTACGAACAATTATATTGTGTAATGGTACATTTTCTTCTTGTTTGTCTTTCTACGTGTATTTGTGACTGTGTGTCTATTTACGGGATAACTTGAGTAGTTTTTTCTCGGGTTGATTTTATTTTTAAAGGATGGTAACGGACGAGTATAACATGTTTGCTCTTTAAATTCAAATAACTCATGAAAAATAAACGAAGTTACGGCCTTTATTGAGATTTTTTTTTATTTGGCAAAAATACGCTGTAGTCACTTCTTGAGAGTTAAGTATCTGAAATATTGCACATAGGATCTTGTATTGACTATATAAAATCATCTTTCACAATTTTTTGAATAATGAAGCTCAAACCGGAGTTTTTCCCCTTTGAGTATTTTGCAATATGTCTTTGTTAATTCTTTGCGAACATGCTGTAGTCCCATCGTCAAAGATGAAAATCTGAAATCTTGCATAGAGACTTAATTCATGTTTCCCTAAAAGCTGTTATCTATCTTTTTTAAAACAACAACATTTTGACAGAGCTATGTCCCTTTTATGATTTTCATGTAAGTTATTTACGCAGTCGTTGGGAGTAGGACCCTAACATATTGCACACATACTGTTCTAGGGACCTCTAAGAATAACTGAGATATAGGCAATATTGCATAGGACATGCACCATTTGGCCTCAATAAGAAAAAAAAGCCTACTGGCAAACCCTCACAATAATTGATAATTTAATATTAAAATGAAAATTGCGCAACTATCATATATAACCTCAACAATTATGTCACTTTAAAAATATCTGATAGGCTTGATAATCTCCCATCAGCTTGTTATGGAATACAATGCTTAACATGAACTGAGTTTAACAAGTCAGCATTGGTTTTGAAATAAAACACTTTGGGATTGATTTGGCAAAAACTGGTAAATATTGATGTATCTTTGTGTGTGAATGAATCATACTTCATCACCCATACAAATTAAGCTTGTATTTTTTTGCTGACAAAATTTTTTCAATAAATCTTGAACATTTCTGAAAGACAACTCATACTTGGTGGA
Source organism: Clione limacina (assembly GCA_032362205.1). Lineage (NCBI taxonomy): Eukaryota > Metazoa > Mollusca > Gastropoda > Pteropoda > Clionidae > Clione > Clione limacina. Next base: position 6,845 of record JAUUEB010510943.1, on the reverse strand, counting down.
GTAATTTTAATTCAATATAAGTACCTTTAACACCATTTAATCCACACATTTGTTTGTTTATTTTGAATTTGAAACTTTTCGAGCATACTGCTCTGACGAGGAGCAGATTGTTGCCATTTGAATTTTCTTCTTTAGGTTTAGAATCAAATAATTATACAAAGAGTATTTTACTATGTAAATCCAATGAACCGCGGCTCAATTTCCTGGTTTCAGAAACAAACTGCAGCTTTTTTGTGGTTTTTATATAAAAGCTACTCCCTTGCCACATTAAATACAGAAATTTGAAAAAAGATTAAGCCATTGTGATTTCTACAACTGGCATTGGAAAGTTATCTCCCTTATCAAAAGACGCTAAATGGTCACCGTATGCCAAGTTGAAAATTGGCTCTGTAGTAACAATAAAATTATATTATACAAATTTCTGTGCGTACATGCTCCACTCTTTATCAAAATTATAAAATAGAAAAATAGCACACCATAGAAAATATTTCAACGTTTTAAAAGAGCCTTAATATAATCAAACCTTTTATTTTGGTCGAAAGTGCCGATTCACAGTTTTTAATTATTTGATTCTAACCTAAAGAAGGCTTCGGGAAGTGAGATTGTGATACGTATATGTCAAATTATTACTTGCCATCGCCAAAGGGAAAAGAATATACAATGTTAGTGATGTTTTAATTCGTGCAATATAGTTCAAAGTTTTTTCTTACAAAACAAGGCAGACCCTGGTGTACCGACTTGTTGCAGAATTTAGACAAATTTGATAATTTGCACTTGTTCGTGTTTCCCTTCTTGTTTGCGTTTAGTTGTTTTCTAGGAAGAAATAATGGATATATATCTGGATGTTCCCAGTACAGTTATGAGTGATGAATACGTACAGCGCACGAATTCTCTACTTTGTCGAATGGTTTGTAACGAATGAAATGACCCAGTCAGGCAAATATTCAATTTGTTAATGTTACTTTATGAAAGAGTGAAATAAGATCGGTAAAGTGTATATAACCTGCCTTCCTATAACAAATGGATAATGTTAACCCTGTCTTATAGCTCAGACGCCTGGGTCTAACTGATAACAAGGTTATGAAGACTCAAGTGCTATCATTGTTGTGAATGCAGTGGCGTAAATCGGATTCGAGACCGCAATTGACCAGAGAAGACCTAAGGGTGACAAAAGTATAAAATACCCAACTTTTGAACTTGAATTCAATTCAAATCTCTGGCATGCATACTAAGTCTAGACTGCTACAAATTAGTTGACTTGTCAAGTGTAAACAAATCAAATTCTGTACATTTTTGAAAGAATTATATGATTACACCCACCTTTTTATAGGGATACTTTCAAGGACTTTTTTCCTTTTTTCAATCCCAGTGTGGCTGGTTTTCGCCCTAGAACCTGGTTTTGTTGTTGCACTGCTCTGAATCATCTCATATATTCCTTTTAGAAACCATTACAATTAAATTAAATGACTGTTCGGAAGTGAGAAAATATCGGTATATAAGTCTTTCAATGCGTTATGAAAAGTTTAAATGGAATTACCAAACAGAATTGTCTATCAAGTGATGACCTCAAATGAATCAACAGTGTCTGCATCATGTCAGTATGGTCTTTAAAGTACGCACCTGATGATAGTCTTCAGGTAGACAAGAAGAAGTATTTCTTTCATAGCATGATTCCAACATAGTTTTCAGAAAATCTATTCTGTGTTATTTTTTTTGTACACATAATTAGTCCGTGATCATGTTCGTTATCTACTTTGCTTTCATTCCACGCACACAATTATATTGTGTAGTGGTATATTTTCTTCTTGTGTGTCTGTGTGTCTATGTGTGTGTTTACGTGATTACTTGGATAATTTTGCTTGGACCTCTTTCATATTTGCAAGGATGATATATATACTAAAAATATAATTTCTGATATTTAAATCAAGAAATATTTGTGAACAATTGACAGAGTTATGACCCTTATTGACTAATTTTGCTGTATGTTCTTTGTTTATTTGGCAAAAACACGCTGTGGTCACATCTTAAGAGTAAATAATCTCAAATCTTGCAAAGAGCTTTTCTAGTGACTATCTAACACCAGTTTTCAAAACTATTTGAATAATCAATTTAACAACAGCGTTATGGCCCTTTTGAGTATTTTGCTATATGTCTTTATTAATTTTTTTGCGAATACGCTGTTGTCCCATCGTCAAAGATAGAAATCTGAAATTTTGCACAAAGGCTTAATTCACGTTTCCCTAAAAGCTCGAGCTTAATGTTTTGAAAACAGAACCGTTTTGACAGAGTTATGTCCCTTTAATGATTGTCAGGTACGTTATGTAGGCAGTGGACGCATAGTTGGGAGTAAGACTCTAACATATGCACACGGGCTCTTCTAGGGACCTTCTTAAAATATGTTTCTCAACTTTTTGAAAACAAAATAGTAACAGATATATGGCCCTTGAGTTGTTTGCTATACGCTCTTTGTTCCTGGTGTCTGATGTGCGTGGTTGTACTCTCTACGAGTGCTCATTTTTTCTAGTTTTTATGTTGTAGCCTCTTAATTAAGTACTCTTACGTATGTTCAAATTCCTTTGATTCACCTCATTTACTTGCACATACCAAGATAATTCCCTACCATATATCTCTATGAGGTATAATTTTGATATCATTAACTGTCAAGAACAATAACTGCGGTTTGAAACTGTCTTATTTTCTATTCTTTCGTTAAATATTTGTTGGTTTAAATGTGTTTTGTTATACCTTTAAACAAAGATTCACTATAATAACATTTCAAAATATTCCGATTGCAGATTATATAAATTCAAACACATTACATAAATTATCTGTGGTCAGGATGGCCGAGTGGTCTAGTCAGTCGATATTTAAAGCGATATTGGATATATTGAGGTGGTGGCTGGAAAATGTTGAGGGTTCGAACCCCTCAATGGACACAATTTTCAAGGTAAAAATTATGTGTGTAAAGCTATCCCGGAATGTGGTTGGTACATACCACTCGTGCAACCATATTTCATTATCAGTACTTACATGTCCATGATCCTTGGTAGGCAGGAACATCTACCTAGTCCTATCGGAGACGCTAAAGATCCCCTGGTGGTTGATCAGAGTATCATTCGGGCAAAAAAAATGTCCTACCAAAAACTGTTAAACTCTGACAGTCTAAATAAAAAGAGTATTTCTGAAGACGAATAGAGGCTGCCCTCTAGGCGAAGGGAAGCACCAAAGTGTTAACGCAATTCATGTGTTAAGCAAAACATGTGTGGGGCAAAAACATGAGTGTGATCAGTACGCTAACGCAAAATTCAGTCAAGAACAGTTGACTTTGTTCGAGGTTAAAGCAAATGTTTTATTCTCGGTGCATGAAAATAATCGATATTTTGATATAAACAAAACCAAATTTTTTTGAAATGTTGCAATTCATCAAGCAGACTTCTACACGTAATATTTTCTTAATCTTAAGAAACCTTAAAAACTGAGAAAGAGAAAACTATAGACATAGGCCCGGGTGAATAATTCATATTCTTAGAGGGATTGTGAACAGATAATGATAAACGAAACCTTGTTTACTTTAAATTAGCCGATCGGTGATATGCTTATGTATTATTAAAAAAGCTTTTTATATTTTTAAAAACATTCTAATAATGAGTTTTATTCTTTTTTTGTATGAAGATTATAATATTATCAAGTGATAGAACTAGCCCTTTATCGGAACAAATAAATAAATAAAGACAAAGTTCCTGTTATTGTTCAGTGAGTACTTTTCAACGAATGAGATATTTCATTGTATTTGAACCGTGTTTTTATCTTTGTACTATATCAACGGGATCTATATATGAGAGAGATAACAGTGACCCAAATATCGCTGCCTTTAAGTGAGTATTACTGATACAAACGCATATAGCGGTATTTCGTTTTAAAATGAAGGATGATCTCTTATTACAAGCTCAGATATCAACGATATAATACATTTTCTGCGTATTTTGTTTTCGCTTTATACTTTAGCACACCACATAGATGCCATGGTGGTCTAGAGGGCTAGTTTTGAGCGCACAAGTCTATGAACTTCGAGTCCTTATATAGCCAATTATTAAATGTCATTTTTGGGAAAATAAAACCTGTTTTCTACCTGACAAAGCAATGAAGCTTCTTCGAAAAAGAAAACAACACTTTTAAAAGATATAAGACAATTAATTAAATTGTTAACGTTGGTATCCGTTTTACTTTCGATTTACATCACTGCAATTCATTCACTAAGGTGTTTATCTCTTTTAACCCAAAATTGATGTTCAGAACATTGTCTGATCCCATAATCCATATTTATAGGTTTGAGACATTTATGTTACCCAAAGGAAATCCATAAACTTTCTGATTTACAATGAGGTTATTTTAACCCAGTTGACTCAAAAGATAGACATTGGTGCCCTCCAACGTATTTGACAGTCAACGTTTACGACCTAAGGTTTTATTTTTTTTGTTATTTTTCTATTGGTTCATCACAGTGACAAGATGAGGGAAACTAATAAACACAGTTTACTGCGTATTCTGGGACATTCTATCTCAATGAGTGGCGTGTTAGGTCTGTTTTTAAAAAGGGTCGTCAATCATCAGCTTCCCTAACCTGAGACTGTCGGAGCTTCGGCAGTTTTGGCAGTTCTTCAGTCAGAGGCCCCGCCCTTGGTTAGTCGCATACCATCACCTTCCTCCCCATTCTTTGATGTTACACCATCCCCATATCAATCTACTTGCTTCTTCTGCTTTCTCTTCTATTCTTCTCTCTTATATTGGTGTATACTTTGCTCTCTTTAGTTCTCCATATATCTTTATTCTGTCTTCTCCGGGAACTGTGACATCGACTATTATCAACTGCCTAGTTGTATTGATAATAATGTGTGGTCTAAGCTGTATCGCACTGTAATTTCAACGTGTACTTTCGTCTAGGTCTCAATATCCAGTCTTTAGCTCAGTCTAAGATGCTATTGTGGCTTTGCATTCTTCACTTCCGACTTTTCTCCCTCTTTCAAAAAATATTATTGTTTTCGTATAGATTTATCGGTTGTATATTTTACATTCTATCCTTTCTTGGTTTCTTATAGTTTTTTATCGGTTGTAGATTTTACACTATATCATTTCTTGGATTATATCTCCCAGTTCTTTCAATATTTTATTGTATATCCTTGTGCCATAGCATTTTTACATCCTGTTATATTATGATCTAAAGTACCAGTCTTTCTGCAACATTTAAGTTTCTCTTCTGGAGAAGGTACTCTAGCACTTCTTATCTGGTTGATGTCACTTGTTTTAGCTTATCCTGTCATATTGTTTCGTATTCTCTCCTATTTCTCTCTGAATAATTTCGACACCAGATCTATTATTCAAACCTTGTTGCTACTACTGCAGTATTTTCTTTTCCATCGTCCGAATCCTCAAGAATTTTCATTCTCAATCTTGATTTGGCTATGTTCATTCACTTCACTTGGGGTGTCTGCTTTACGTCTCTCGTATATTAGAATGTTTGCATCTATTATGCACTTATCCTTTGACTCTTGACTCAAGTGATTTAATAATTAATCAATTTTGCATTAAAAATTGTACGTTTTTTTATTCTTTTACCATGCAAATGCTTTTTTGTGATTGTTTTGGTTTATTATTCAGTTTTGAAACAAATATATCTTCACAATAAGATTCGAAATATGTGTGTTTATTTATTTATAAATATGCGACGGGATTTCAACCGCAGGTTTGACTCAATCAACCTATAACTTTGGCAAAATGTTGGTAGATATTATCAGATGTGTGGTTAAGCTTTTAGGAAAATTGTTCGACTGTAAGAAATGTTATTAGCTTTTTAGCTTCACTATGTTTTATCAGTACAAGAAACTCGCCATGGTATATAAGCTATCTTCCGGAATTGCTTAATTCGCAAGTTCAGTGAACACAAAGTTCTCTTTCCGTCTTAATAGCCGATGAAAACAAAAGCTGATACAAAAAGTTAATTGTAAAACAGGTTGTTTTAAAACTATGATTTTTCGAGGTGGCGGCATATTTGCGCATAGCGGAGAGAGAAGGACGGAATCTACATGGTGATTAAAAAGTCAGCGTGTTCGTGTTTTCTTTCTTTTTGTAACCTCCCGGGCAAGACCGGGTACTAAGCCACTAGTAATTTATATTTGTTAGCGTCCTAAATGTGTTCATATTATTTTGTTACTCTGATAACATTATCATAGGGAGGGGCTCAAGTTAATTATGTTTGATAACAGAGGGGTCCAAAATGGGTGAAATTTTGATTACGTAATTTGTGAACGATCCCTTTAGTCTTTACAAGCTCTATGTTATTGGTGATGAAATATAAAGATTTGAAAAATAATCAATAGTCAATGACGTACTTAATGTATTCGATCTCTATATGGATTTTGGATGGTTTCAGCAACGGAACATATAAATTAAGTGACAATTATTGTGTATATCAATATTTAGATAGAAAACAAATTTAAAATTAATAAGATATTCAACTTAACAAAAATTACTGTTATGGTTCGTTTTATTGCGCAATTCGTATTATCTTGCAGACGGAAAAATAAACATATTGATGTGTAAAAATATTAGTCTTGTAAAGAAGGTCCCTAGAGTGATAAAACGTTGTTTTTATAAAAATCGACCTTGGGCAACTCTAGTTATGTCATAAATTCAAAATGGCCGCCGTCCATTTTTGTTTACCCCCACAACGATAGATCCCAATATATAGCCTTGTGATACCATTAGTCATATGTTTATTGACATGAAGTTTTCATTTCTGGGGTCAAATTTTGATTTCAAGGTCATTTAATAGGTCAAGGTCATCTAGG
>JAUUEB010510932.1:0-10029 GCA_032362205.1 Clione limacina | reverse complement strand
ATATACTATTGATATTCACATGTACATTTATAGCTTGTGTGTGGGGGGGGGGGGGTATTATAAAAAGTCAGGAATATTGCATCTATTTTCTTTGGTTCTCGTTTGGTAATAACATTTCCCTACGTTGACATTTTATGTTTGATGATTCACTTTGTTTATAATTTCTTGAGCTAATGACATTTTTTAGTGATTACTGAACAAAACGTGACCATTGTATGGATATATGGGGTGCCGGTTATTACCGCACATGTAAAACTAAATAGTAAGCGCATGAACCATCTGATCTTATCGGAGACCGAGGATTAAAAAATAGGTCCCGTGTTTTGTCAGCAAAAGATTACAAAAGACTACATGGGGGGGGGGGACCAAAATGGTCCAAAAAAAGATTACGTAATTTGTGAACGGTCCCCAATCCACTTGAAAATAACGAGACCAACAACAAGGCTTGTTAAATAACATTATACAGTACATGTTTTAAATGCCAAATTAATCGAAGAAATAATGTTTGGATTTAAGCTGCATGTTAACCTACCCACTACCCATAACTAAATACTAATCATATATTTACGATTTATCGGTATTAAATATTACGTCTCGTCTCATCTTTCCACTCTCATACCTGTCTCATATGTTCGTTTGATTATTTTGAACTTAAATTTATTTATTTTCTATTTTTTTAATGAATGTTTTGACGACACCAGATTAATATTTAGCACCAAATACAATATAATGGTTATAGCATTGTAATCAATCCTTCTCACTTAACTTTCTAGAAGGCCATACGTCGTCAAAAGCATTTTACGATCGATATCAGGCATCATCTCGGCGTCGTTCAATTGCCTGCACAAACCTCAGCAATGTCACAATTTGGAGCCCATGGCAATCGCAAAATTATTGATAGATAGATGCAAACAATAGGCATGGCTCTTATCGATTGTTTTATTTTGCCACGCCGGCTAACTTTTCACATTTTTTATTTATATTTCCCTCGAATACTATTCAGTTGATGTTTTAGATTTTAATAATGTTGTGCCTAACTTTTAAGATCTTTTTGAAGATTTAACGTTTCTAATAATATACACATTGCATGTTTACTTCCCTTATCTGACAAATCTAATAACAGCCAATTATTTATTGAGATGTTCCAAGTTGTTAACGAGTAATTAATTGTTATAAAATATTGGGTAATTATATTATACGTTAAGGAACTTTATAGAATTCCAAATGTCACACTTTGTCGATAACATGATACGTACATCATTCGAGCTTAAAAAGTTTCACACACACACATGTCCTCAAAATACCACTGGTTAAGAAACAGCACAGCATAGTATAGCTGTTAAATGAAAGTGATATTATTCACATAGTACATGTATTAATGTGAAAGAATACCGGTTCAAATACGGAAGCGAATATTAACTTGATAGTTTGGTTTGACTCGCAATAGCCATTTATATGCAGAAATGAAAAATATGTTTTCTGTCATTGCCTGCAAGTGATCCTCGACCAGGCCTGGTTCTAATGTGCCAATAATGCTCCATCTTTGGACATATATGACTTGTAGACATAAAGTAAAGCAAGCGATCGTACAGTACACATGTTTAATGGATCAATCGCTTCATATTTTAACTAAAAGCTTTTGCTCTTTGGCCTAATAAATCTCAGAACAAGTTTGATCTCATCAAGTTCAATCGATTTTAACATTTTTAAAATTTGAGTGACATTTACATATCTGACTCACTCACATCTATTTATTATCTTTACTATGCCGTTCTAATGTTATTTACAGTTGCTTGGATTTCTTGCCACTTATTTTTCAACCAAATCTAATTTCTACTACATTTTCTAATGCTTCGAGTCGTTGCTAATTTATTAAACTGATTTTGTGTAGTTATTTTATCTCTGGTTTCAATAATATTTATAATTAATGTGTTTTGTCGTCGGTGTTGTATTGTCTTCATGGTGTACATAAGTTGGTGGAAAACGTTGTCCCACGGGTCGTCATACTTCGTTAGCTATAGGCTATAATCATGTGAAAGATTCCGTGTTATACTCAGTTCTAGAACATGCTACCGATGTTGTGTGTGTGTTCGACTGGTTATTCATTTCACTTACATTATCCCTGTTTAGTTAATGAGTTGTTATTGATTGTTCTGGGGATGGTGTTCTCTATCTTCCTTAAAGTCTCGTCGTCTTATTTTACGTTTTTGTTTGTAAAAGTCAACTCGTTTTCTTTTCTCCTAGCCCATCAATTTCTATTTAATTTGTCAAAAAAATAAAATAAAATGTTGAAATAACCAGGAGCAGCTTATATCCTGTATACTGCTCAGCGGGTGTGAATAATCCGCTATGGCAACATTTGCTGAGACGATGATAAGAAGAGAGAGAGAGTTGAGAGACTGAATATTATACTGTTTTGTACTACTGGGTGTACGAAATAAATTACCCACTGTTTATCGATGAACCTTCTATTGGTTGACAGCAGTTGTGTTATCGAACCAGGAAGCCATACGAGAAATTTCGCTTTATAATATGGCTAATAGAAACAAGGGTTATTTCTTTTTCAAACCTACTTTTTTTTTTTATAACAAACGTGTTGTTAGATATTTCATGTTACCGGATTTCATTGAACCACCATATGCCCCACTCCTCCAATGAAAATCAGTTCTTATGTCATGCTTGTTATCTTTTATTGAAACAACTGGTAACGCCGTAACGCCATGCTATTCACTTAAGAGTGTTTACAAGACGTTGGGGGGGGGGGGGGGGGATTTTTCGCTTTTTTGTAATATGCTTAACCCAATATAATCTAGATAATAAGATTGAATTAAACGTCTGTTCATTTATTTGTGATTGTGACTGTGAATGCACCGGGATAACAGACACTTCTCTATCGAAGCACAATGGAGACATACCAGGACGTGCAATTTATCTTTTAGTTTAAATATGTATATTCTCCGATTTGTAATCAATCTTTTTTACTATATGTATTCTATAGGTAAACCTTTTAAAGGCACCTTCTTACTGATTTAAAAAAAATAGATAGTATGCTTTCCTTGGTTTAATCTGCACTTGCACAAATAAACGTATTTTTCCACTATTCATATAAGATGTGCATTTCGTTGCCGGAGAGCAAAATGTTCATTCCAGGGGTCGTTAGATTTTTTAAGGACTGCTCCAATTTGTGTTTTGTTTCCTTACCTTTTTGTAGAACGTTCCTTTTTTTAATGAAACTTAAGAAAATTGTATTTTTATTTTATTCTTTATATCGAAGATCACGCCAATTTATGTTTTATTTCCTCTTTTTGGTAGACTGGTCCTTATTCCATGACATATAAGTATAATTTTTTTTGGGGGCAAACATTGACACTTAAATGTAGAATGATATAGAAAATATAAGCAACGTGGTCATCTCAGATTACTTCAGTCGAGTGTTTTTCGTGGAAAAGCGATTTTGAATTTCGCGGGATGATATTGTACACTCAACCACACTAAAAACAAATTAATAATAGTTTGAAACTTTTCTTTTTCATAATAATCTAAGAACAAAATTCCTTTTCCTGTCATTGATATTTAATTATCCAATTGTCATGGGCGTACTCCCCCTCAGCACGATATGCATCATATCAACGGAAACTGGTTTATTAAAGGTGGTTTACCCCATATCAGCAGTGAAATAGTTCAAGCCAGCTGCTACAATTCTGTGTTGAGGTCACATGTACACGCGTGTGTACCTTCAGTGTGCCCTCGATGTGATTCGGCTTCTGTCTTTACTATAACTGCTTAAAGATCATGTTTTTGTCATTTGAACAATGTGCCAACACCTGTCCCGCGAGTAAAAATAATAAAAGGTCAATAATTCAATACTCATTGTCACCGCCCCCTCAATTTTGTTTAATGTGTGTGTCATTGGTGAGGTAATTGATTGTTGCATTTGTTTATCTTTTCATCTTCATTACTATACAAAAGTTTGTGTTCCATATTATAGCAAAGCGTTTATACTTGAGTTACATGCAACACTTTTCTAACTATATCATAGAACAGTCATATCTAGAAAAGATATAACTATTTCAAACTTTGTTTGTGAAAAAAATACTTCCTTAAACGACACATACAATAAAATAGTACATAATGCATTTTAATACAACAACATAATTAGTAGATGAACTTAAATCATTCATCACACGTCACTGAACTTCTTCTGTATTTGTTTTTAACCCAAAGCCTGAGCACGAAAATGCTTAACGTTATACGTATTACCCTTTCATCAAATTCCGTTATGTTCAACGAGTATACCGAAAAACTAAGCCAAAGTATTTAACAGTTTACAAGAATTCAGTTTCATGATTTTTGAATATATATTTATGTATATATGATTATATTTTACCCCAAGAAAGAATTTTATTGACTTTTCTAAGAAGGTATTTTCATATTTGATTGGAAATGTCCGTTAATTATGTACGTTTAAAAAACCCATTATGGTTTAATAAGTTCCTCTTAAATCACACTGACATTTCAACTGATGCAATGTATCTCTATTGTTCATTTCCTCGGTCACATGACATGTGTATACCAACCATCTGTCCACCTGAGCACCTACATGTCCTGCTGCTCACTACCCCATCAATATGCATACATCGGGCGGAGATTAATTTGCAGAAACTTTTTAAATATATATGTATGTGACCCAGGATTGAGTCCAGTTTTATCTCCAACTAGGTGTATAATGATACCCGACTGAAGATAACTGAGTAGGATGTACGAGCTGTTGCAACCTCCTATACTCAGTGTGGTAGTTACTGTAAAAGGACTTTTTTCTCGAGGATTTAATTTTCGCGAGTAGACACCTGCTTCACGAAAATTGGATCTTCGCGAAAATGATATTGATGTAGTCTGTGCTGGTGGCTGGTGGCGGCACATACACATATCATTACCGTCACCATGTTTCTACATGAGCAACTTAACCAGGGATTAATAAATAATAAAGTTCACTGTCCCTGAGAAAGAAAGATAGTCTTTGTATAAGAATATTTTGTTATTCCCCAGATTGTGGAACGCTTTGCCACGAGAAATCAGAGAATCAAAAAATATAGACATTTTTAAAAGAAGTTTAAAACATTATTTGTTTTTAAGGGCTTTTGATTGATTTTTACATCTTTTTACATATAACTGTTTTTTAAGTAGAATGTTGCTTTTTTATACTCAAATGTAAAATATGTATTCATGATTTAGCATACTGTTATCAATGTTTTATTATTTATTGTTGTGATAGATGGTTGCGTGAATATCAATGTTAAGCGCTTTGAGCTGGTTTTGCCAGGAAAGGCGCTAAATTAATAAGATTTGTTATATTATTATTATTCTTTTAACAAAGAAATAGAAGGAAAAATCCCATGCTTCGCAGAAAAATGGCACTGTAGGCGTTTTTGCGTAGTAGTAGTTGCCGCTGTAGCGGGGGTCGACTGTATAATACTGTTGTGAGGGAGGTCGATCGAATGGTATGGCATCGTGCTTCCGGGTAAGGTATGGGGTGTTATTGTGTGGCGACGTATTCATGTGTACGCTATCGAATGATTACGACCCATTCATTGAAATTCTGAATCATCTTGCGCTATATTGTGAAAGTAGTAGTCTAAGTAAGAATGTATCTACACTGTAACTTTTAAAAAGTATAAGAAATAATGATACCCACCTGGGCAGTCTCCGAAAACCAAAGGTCATCTCAAATGATTCATAAGACGTGGACATGTTATAACCCGTAGGTACATAACACACGTCTATTTGAACCTAAATTTCCCCCAAAGTTATAACAAGAAATAATATACTATGATCTTCACAACTTTACAACCTAGTGTTATCAGTCAGGTAAAGTCTATAGTTAGTAGTAGGAAATAGATTTCAACATGCAGCAGTTCCAACAAGAGAATTGATTAGATTATTTCTTCAGTTACAACAAATCACCCATTTCTTTGACTTGAACATTGTTGACATAATGGCTTGGTGGTCTAACTGCCCAGTGGTCAGTCATGGAGAATGTCAGCTCATAGAGTTCCATGGACAAAGGGTCGAAGAAGGCGGCCGGTAGACAAGTACTTACTCTGGATATATGGCTTAGATATCACTGACTGAACTGTCGAATTAAATTTGAACACTCTCATTGACCCTTCAACATGATATGAACATTTTGTTTTTACATATTCAGTATATTATGTTGGTAGAAGGCTCGATGGCCCCACCTTCTAATCAATAAACAACAGCCAGTCAAGTATGTTGACAATTTAAATTTCTTAAATGAAAAATCTGACGGACACAAAAGCGTTTTCTAAAGGAAGCTAGGCACACCATGCGCCTGAGTCACTACACATAATTTGGTAGGGTCGCGAGAAAACCTCGTGTTCCGTTAAAGTTCATTAACTCCAATGGACAAGAACCATTAGTGTATGTACATAGAGAGTTTAATGTTATTGGACAAATAGTGTTTAATGATGGGTACGTTATTTCAATCATTGTTTTGTTAATACTTTCTTTGATTGTGGTCGATAAAATAATCACAGGAATTAGTCCAATAAGTTCATAGGTACACTGAGGAAGCTAAATTAGAACATGGGTGTTTTGAAAAGTATTTAGATTAAACTATTTTCTAAGTTAGAATGCGGGGAAATAATAGCGCATTGAAGTCAAAACTCCTTAAGGGGGTACATAATTCTCACACGTAAAACAAGCCGTTACAACAAGTCAAATATTGTCGCCTGTGGCTTATCTGTGGTCTTCCCCGGCCTATCCGTTTACTGGTTATTTGATTAATTGTTCTTTGAGTCTGTGTTGTAAGCCTTATGGCCTTTCATGCGTCTTCTTTTTGTGACTTTATGAAGTTCTCATGTTAATTAAAATATTTGGAACAGCAGTAATGTTAAAAACAGTAGTAGTAGTAGTAGTAGTAATGTTACAAACAATTTAAGTACTTGTTGAAAATATTCATAGCAAACCTATTTGAATATATATACAAGTTCTGATTCTATTTTTTTAGATTCAAAATGCTGTCAGCTGTTCTTGTTGAGGTGTCAAGTGAGTTCAACATGTTAATTATCCTATGAGACAGGAAATTACTTCTTGATGTTGTTTTAGCAAATTCTTTAAATAGCTTTAGTTCAACTTTATTGTTGAAAGTTATCTTTATTTATGTTGTCTATACTGTGTAATACTACTAAACATTTTCAAGTAACAATTGTTCCCCATGACAGGGATCGAACCACCTATTTCTTAGAACTCTGGGTTTCCAGTCGCTGTATTAAGAAACGCTTCCCTCTGGGAATCATAATGTGTAAATTCTATATACAAACTTATAAAACAATACATGTACAAACATCAAAGAGATCGAGTGACATGTGTATCAAGTTCTCCAGTGTCCCAGACCCCACACCATACTTTGTTAAGATAAGCTTGGCATATGAGACAAAACTACTGGGTCACTCTGACCTGTCTGAGACGTTTTCTATGTGACTTAACAGATGATATACAACTCGTACATCCACCAAGTCACAGTATACGAAAACTGGACCAGACAGTCTTAGCATAAATTTCGTAATGACAGACGCCAGACAAGACCGTTGTCAAATAGGCGCTAAATTACACATTTTGAAAAGTCGTAAGTAATAACAGGTCGGGAACCAAAAACCCGAGGCAACCATTAAGCCACCTGGGCGGTCGAAACATCCAGAAACATAATAGATATATGTCTATGATGTAGATATCAAAATAAATGTTATGTCTAATCATTCACCGATATATCATAAACAAATACCTTGTGAATGTCTTACTTTGCAAACATGAAGAACGTCAATATTAAAAACATAACAAAAAACATATTGCACCGCACGGTATAAAAGCTAAGATATATGCATAGATGGCCTCAAATAGAGAGCGCTTGAGCAGGTGGACCTATTCATAGTAATAATAATCATCTTAATAGAGTTTGTATTTGACCAGGCCAGTATCACATGAATTCCAAATAGAAGGGGATCGGCACTAACACGATCAAGGGGAAGTTTTTTTTTAATTAGATGTAAATGATGCAAATATATATCATTTTTCTTATTTTTTTTCCTCAGATTGAGGGCATTGCACCATTCCCCCTAGATACGCGCCTGTATTTGAC
Source organism: Clione limacina (assembly GCA_032362205.1). Classification (NCBI taxonomy): domain Eukaryota; kingdom Metazoa; phylum Mollusca; class Gastropoda; order Pteropoda; family Clionidae; genus Clione; species Clione limacina. The sequence goes on along the minus strand of JAUUEB010510932.1, from coordinate 1,874 downwards.
TGTATATCTTGTAACCAGGTAAAGTTTGAATTACATTCGTCTGCTAAGACTTGCATGTTACAAACGATTAATCTAAAAAGATCCTGGATTTCAAGGTTTAAGTAGAATGTCGTTATCTCTATCATAAGTCACGTGATATGTCTTTTATTAATTAAGAGATAAGATTTGATTTAATTTGCGAAAAGTTATCTGTTATTTCAGTTTAGTGTCAAAAAAAGTATCAACTCACAAAATAATCTGCAAACGAAATGTGTGTTATGTGATGTATTTTAACATGATATAAAAGATATTGGCTCTGGAATTTATAATGAAGGTAATGAAAATTGTATATGGTGGAAAGAGGAATTTGGGAAAAAGTTGGTGAGCAAATTTTAACAAATTAGTTAAAAAGACGGCCGCCCAAAAATAAGAAAATGTGGCAAAAGACACTCGCCCCATCATCCTCAGAACTTGGATATACTGTGTAAGACTCATTATAAATTCGGACAAAGGGTTCTTTAACTTAATTCAAAGCAAAGTCGATATGTTGTTATAATTGTCTTATAGCTTTAGTTTTCAAGTAAGAAAATGGTCGTTGTTTAGACGTGTACACTTGGCACTCACACAAAACCAGTAAATACACCAAAGTTCATTGTCCAAGTTAATAGCCGACAAATGAAATATTCTTATTAAGGATTGATAAATTCAGAATAGCGATTTTTTTGTAACATATATTCCAGATGTTATATATTAACCCATTGAACCTTTGGTCGTATTTAATTCATATACAGGCTAAGTTTCAAAAGTTGAAGTTCCCACTTTTCTCAGTTACAAAAGACAAACAAGACAAATTGTTTCAGTCAAAATAAAATTCCACAAATAAAAGAAGAAAGTTACAAACTATCGGCTCTCAAAACGTTAATCCAATCTTTACAATAGAAAGGAAACAGCATTGGCTTGCCTTAAGCCGAACTCGGCTTTAAACCGTATAATAATATTATGTTCCTTCCCTGACTTTTGTCAATCCACTTGGTCGACTAAATCCCCCAGATTCATACATGAATGAACCAAGGTTATAAAGGCCCACAAGCTCTGTGAAATAATCAAGTATATCTATAGACCTTGCATACTAATACATCTTGTGGCAAGGATTGTGGCCATATCATTGAAATTCCTGATGATTGCAGATATTTAAGATTGTCTCTGATTTATTTATAAACAAATTGTTGTTAACAAAAGTTTTTCTCTTTGCATATTAAGACACTCTTTATTCAAAAGCGCTCCGCTTCTAAAAATTTGAATCCAATCAATACATGAATATATTGTTTTTTTAAATAACTTTGTATATACATATATATACATGTATATTGAAATTACTCAATGAATGTTATATAAACTTATACAAAATTCATGAATTTTAACTGTATTTTCAAAGAAAGAGTGAAAAGGAATTCTTGTTTTTTAAATTTACTCATTTCAATTTTGTTTTCGAAATACAAAACATTTTATCAACACTACCCAACACTATAACTATCGCACTGAAATGTGGGTCCCGTTAGCAGCCAGTGTAAGGACATATTTCATTAAAATCTTGACTGTGATTGAATGTGTGGTGCTTAAACCAACATTAAAGTGCTGGAGATTAAGTCAGAGAATTTGATTAAATGACTCACGAAGAGAAACTATTGAGAGTTTCTGCATTTCCTCTACTTCTTCCTCTTGGAAATTGTCTCTTTGAAACAAAGTACAGATTCATCTCTCTTTCTTTCTCTCTCTTTCTCTTTCTCTTTCTCTTTCTCTCTCTCTCTCTCTCTCTCTCTCTCTCTCTCTCTCTCTCTCACACACACACACACACGCTCGCTTGCTCACTCTCTCTCTCTCTCTCTCTCTCTCTC